>RCAB01000046.1:0-236013 GCA_003640385.1 Setaria digitata | reverse complement strand
AATATAATATAATATAATATAATATAATATAATATAATATAATATAATATATTTGATCGAGTTGGTGGCAATTGAAACCTATATGAAAATAAACAAATTACTGAAATCAACAACTGATTCCGCTAAATACTGAAATGCAAGAAGGGAAATAAACAACAAAAAAAAAAACAAAAATAAAACTCTTGATAAAATAGTATTTTCTTAACAGAGCAAACTCTATGAACCAGTACCTACTCAGTGCTCTATGCTTTGCTGTGAGTAGTGATTGCAGAAACAAAAAATTCGGCAAATTCATAGTCTGCACTTCTTCGACTAGGAATGTGAGTAGTAAAAGGTATTAATTTTAAAGGGATGGTGACCGATACTGTAAACTGAACTACTCTATGACACTAAACTGCCCGGGAAATTTAATACGGTCAGTTTTCCTTTAGTAACAACTTTTTATTGAGCCTGATCGACATAACATTTTCTCGCATGTGATTTAAATAATGTTAATCACTATTTCTCATCCATATAATGATTAAACAACGTCAAAATGAACTAAGATGATTAAGTCTAGAAAATTTTAGTCTAGAATATTTTTAGTTTGGATTTTAGAGCATTACATAATTCATACAAAATCGGGATAGGTCCACAGAGAGAAGAAAGTACCTGTTTGTCTTCATTTCATTGTTCAAACTTAGTGATAACGGGTGCTTAATAGAATTTCAATTTTATGGGACAAGCTGCTGATGACCATAAAGTTAGCATATGATTTCTATGGCATGCGAGTGAGAAATCCTAGTTTCACTCAGTTTTTACCAGTGGAAACCAAATATAAGGAAAAGAATAGTTAATCTGCTCAAAAAGGGTTGTTGCTTTGAATTTGTTAAGAAACATCTCAATGCAAAACGCAAACTGAACGAATTGCAGCTGTAAAAAAGGTGGACTCTAGAAGGCTTATTATTCTAAAGCCTGGTTGAAGTGAAAGGAGAAATGCATATAATTTGTGGTCAAAACAAACTCTTTAACTTTTGTTGTATGTATCTTCTATTATTATTCATTCAAGATATAATCTGGATACTCCAATTTTACAAAACCATGACTAATGTTATATTTCCTATGCCTATTTCAAATTTATAATATTAAATAAGCAGGACGGGACTGCTGGAAATGAACGGAATGCTTATTGACTGCGGTTATATTCTACAGAAATTAGCAAATAAAATGACTGTCTAAAATTATCCTGACAATTTCATAAAATTTCTATGGGTTGCGACAGCTTTCTAAAAAAGTTACCACAAATTTCAAAAAACAAGGACTTGAAGGAATGTGAAAATGTACGATATCTACTGGCTACAAATCATTGCCAGTCATCCTCTTCACTTCCAAATTTAGGAATACTTTTTACTCCAGAGAATACTTCAAAAGCCAATAAACCCAATGCATATGAGTTTCGAGATATGCTGTGGAGTGTGAGATGTGTTGTGCATTTTTGCCTATAACCAATAAATAAGCTAGTTTGCTGGCGCTCTAAGACTTATCGCTTTATTTAAATGCATGAATGAATATTGATACCCTGAAGAATTGAAAATTTTTGAATATTTGAATTCTTTAGGAATCAGACATGCTGAACTGATGTGTGTCCATAGACACATTGTAAACTTTAAATTTCTTGTCTATAGCTAGAAGTTTTATTAAAAACTTTATATAGCACTATTAAGTTAAAAAAATCATGAAAGAGATGTGGTAATATAAATGAACTGAATTTATTCAAACAGATTATGAATTTGGGTATTTCATGATTCCACTTCTCATAAAGGAGAGTAAGAAGAAGAGTTGGGAGAAATGCAAGATATGCTAAGATTCAAAAACATTGGTTGCCCAGCACTTGAATTACTTCTATGACATTATTTTAAAGTATGTTTCTATTTAAAAAACTGATAAAAACAATCTCTCAAGCTGGAGTATTTCTGTTTGGTTAATTTTTTGTTTAAAAAACCACCAGCGAAACAGGACGACTTTCAAACATCCCAACAGCTTTTTTCTTCAAAAGAAGTAATAGTGTAGTATCAGCAGACAGTGATTTATGAACTAATAATATTCGCTCAGCAGACACCGGATGTTGGCTTATCAAGCTTATCCTCATTTTAATCCACGAAGTATTATAAAAAAAAATCAGATCACTCAAATATCAGTTGATGCCATCTTCTTGTTCATTTCCTTTTTAACAAAAGATTTTAACTAGCTATGAAAAATTTAAACTGATTTTAGTTTTATTTTTTAAAAGATCCATTTAATTTATTTATAACTGACAATTAATTTCTGGAATTCCAATTTTATTCGCTTATTATATCTGGAATTTTGAATTTGAGGTTAAATTTTCTCTAAAAAATCAAGTTGATGACATGAATCAAGATAGAATTGGGGCCAATTTTGAACTTTTAGCATATAAAGTTCAGTCATTAAATTCTTAGCACCTTAACGTGGGAAATGAATGACTCAACCGAGACAAATAAAATGTACAAGCACGTAATCTTCGCATCAAATGTCCTGACCTTGTCTCGTTTTATTCTCAGTAAATGATTAGAGCAGTAAACGGAAAGCCAGCGGTACACAAAGATTAAATAGTCATAATAAGTAGTAAGTAACTTGTAACTACTAACATTAATTTGAATATAGTTCGATATAAAATTGATCACCATTATATATGTTATATCTGCTAGCTACTAATTTCTCATAGTATAACTCTCAATATTTAAGAGTTTTTCTTTCAGGCTGAAGTTGGTTTCAAGTTTTTGAAGTCAACAGATCAACTGCAATTATTTCGCCTGTTATTAAGACTTAAATAGAAATTCTTTGTGTCAACGACTATTTCAAATGAAAACTTCTTAATAAAAAAAAAGAAAATAGCATACTGTACAAATTTTAAATTAATTAAAATCTTCTTTATAATCGTTGGCATTTCGAGAAACAAAGCATACTAATAACCCCAATAAAGCTAATTCACCACTTTTGTCACTTAAATTTTGAAGAAATTTTTTTTTTTGTAAATATCAAGTTATTGCGAAGAATATTGAACACCCGAAATCGTTCCTTAATTCCGTATTAAATATTTCTTATCGCATTTCTGTACTTAACAGTTGTTTGTGGATAACTTTTCATGTACAGATTTAAAAAAAAAAAAAAAAAAAAGAAAAAAAGAAGGGAAGATACAATGGATTGTTGTGGAGCATTTTGACAGGCTGAATTTGAAATCCTAATTAAAGTCAAATTCTGGAAAGTATTCTTGCTCACGAGAATTTTATCATGCAAGAAATGTACTCATTAATAAAAGTCAGAATTTGATAGCTGTACTGAAATAGAAAAAATATTCATCACCACTGAGCGAGACAAAATTGTTCAACAAAATGTCGTACTGAGCAATTCCTATATGAGAGAAATGAAATATGTTGACATCATTGGACTTCGGTCAGAAGGTAAGCTAGAAAGTTTTGAAGTACACAGTTACTGAGAATGGCTTTAAAAAACTTAGCTGCTAGTAATCAATTTCAGCATGAACGGTTTTGAAATTTCCTTTTTTGGCATATCAATTGCAATACTCAGAAATATATTTATATGAGCTAACTTTCACGAATGTAGATTTTATTCAATAGAAGGAATAAAAAAGAGGTTGTAATTCCAGCAATGAAATTATACCAAAAACAAAAAACAAAGTAATAAAACATAAGGTTCAAACAATGTCAGCACTGTTAATAAGAATAAAAGGCTCCTAAAACAACGAAACAATTCAACAAACTAATTAAATGCTTTAATCCTAATAGAGAAACCTTTTCTGAATCGTGTCGTAAAAGTGTTAGTATCTATAAAAATGTTTCCTCCCTCACTGTTTTGCTCAGTGTCGTACTGCTGTGACTTCTGATGAATTCTATGATTCTTTCCTTTTTCTTCTCTTGAAAGTGAATTGAGAAAGGTAATGCTAGATACAACCTGAAGAAACAATGATTAAGACTTCTGGCTTACGAGGCTTAGGGAAACAAATTCCGTCTCTTGCAAATATTAGCTTCAGTTATGCAGTGCAGTGAACAATATAAATTCACCGTTAGAATTTTAATTGGCATCTGGCATTTGTGTAGAACTATCATAATTACTTCGAACTGTCAGTATTGCAGGAAGACGACTTCAGATCGTTATAATAGCCGTTTTTTCCTTTTAAGTAGCAGTCTACTCTTTGTCAGACTTCTTCATGGAGTGCTTGGAAAAACTTGAATAAAAGTGGGTTTTTGCGGAATTTAACCAGGAATAGATACTATGCGGGGAATAAGAGAAATTAATCGGTTTCCATAGTGGAACGACCTCAATTTAACGATTATTGCCAGAAGTATCTTCACTCCTTCTGATTTGGGAACCTAAACATGTTGAAATATAATGCACATTTTGATTTTTAATTTTTCAGAGAACGAATCTGTGTATCACACAATCGACTATCAAAATTATGCAAATAGAGTAAGAAGAAAGCTGAACGGTGGTTTTTCTATCTTGTTCTAAAAGCATCAGTTAAACTACCTCGTACTGGCATTCTATCTGTTTGATTTCTTGTCAACTCAATGAGACAAATCTATCAGCTTCAGTACTTCCATGATGACGAAAAAACCCAACAGTTTTTATGTTTCGAACAGATTTTTGTAAAATCTGTTAAGGCTGACGGCATTTGGTTATCATCAAGATCGTCGAAACTGTCGTTTTGCAAAAATGTTGGCGGTATTTAGATGAACTGAGCAACAAATATATATATATATATATTTGTTGTAATATGTAATATAATATGTAATATATAATATATAATATATTTATGTAATATATATATATATATATATATATATATATATATAGATGCATACGTAGATAGAATTAAATATGTGATATATGCCTGCATATCCCGCATATTCAGCTTGCAATTGTCACTTTGAGCACTCTCTCAGTGATTTTTAATACAGGTTATTGCAAATCCAGTTTTTAAATTTTGAAACTGTTACATCGCTATGCCTTTCTTTCGTTGCCAATAAATTGCAATTACCAATAGAATGTGAACCATTAAACGAACTTGAATTATTTCTGGCAAGGGGATTAGTATCAGTAAAACCTTTCGTGTTTAATTTTCTCTTTACGGGATACTTTGAATCTGAATACAGTGATGTACAGATAGAGGCTGATATCCTTATCCATTTTTATTACCATGTTAAGAACCGCTAAGGTTTTTCTGAAAAAATGTTACTACTATTTGTTCACAAAAAAATAGATCAATTTCTCTATCAATAAATTTATATTTGTTTCCATCAAGTTAACGAATTATCTCAGTTGTGCAAAAAAAGGAAAAAATACTATTTTCAGACCATTTGGTGTTCTTAAAATAATTTAGGCCAAGTATTTTCTTCACTTCTTTCATTGTCTAATAGCATCCGTAAGCACCATCTCCCTAGGCCATTAATGAGTATTTTAGCAGTTGTTTCCGGCTGAAACCTGGAAACCTGAAACCTGAGACCTGAAGGACATTTCAGTGTCTTCTTTTTTTGTAAGTCACTTGCGGTGAGCTCACTTGCTATATCTGAATCTCGCCAGTGCAAGTATTTATAACATTTTTACTAGCTGCAAAAATTCGACCAAATTAATTGATTATAGAAAAATACGTTGCTTATGATCTTCTTTCTCAGCTTTTGAGCTTTACGCTGAAGTCATTTCATAAGTTTTTTCACTAAGCAAGTTTTCTGCAAGAAAATGCTGGTAGATAATCAGTGCTGAATTTTTGTTAATCTCTTATTTTTGAAGGGAAAAACGAAGAAAAACGAGCTGCATGAATTCCAGAAATTTAAGAATGTCGTAAAAAATTGAAAATAAACCTTAACTGAATTTGTAAGACTTTAATTATTGACATTCTAATTAATTTGATTTAAAAACCAGTTGATTAGTGTTTAGCAGCAATGCGTCATCCAAAAAACGTTGGTTCGAAATGTTCCAGTCCATTGACTTCTAACTGCTAACTTTCTGCTATTCTTGTCTTAGAGGCTTTCTCCGTGCCGCGATCCAGTCACTATACCTATATCTTGCTGGACTATTAAACTGAACCCAGCTTATATCTTACATATGTTACGAACGACTCGCGTTGAAATGATACATTTATGTTGGCAAATGTTCTATTTCAATATCACATAAAAGTTCTTGAAAAAAAATTTTTTTTAAGTACAAACATTTCTAATATTCTTCAGTATTAAAAAATGGCATGAAAATGCAATGTTTCAAGAGTGCTTAATCTGCTAAAGTCTATATTTAATGGTAGGAATAACATAACCGTAAATTCCAATTCATAAGGAATATGAAAAATCGAAACGAGGAGTGTTTGGAAGTCATTTCTTTTGAAAGTACGTAAGAATAAAAAATTCTACTAAGCTTTGGTGATGAATTTTATAAGATGTCGATAGAAATACACTAGAAATGATTAAAAAGAATATGGCTAGGTAAAGTATTGTCTTCTTTGATTATTCTTTAGAAGTGGAGACATGGAAATCAAGCATAAAAGAATCAAGAATTTTGTTCAAAAATTTATGAGATAATGCAGTACTGAGTAATGCTCTCGACAAGAAAATAAACTTCAGTTTAATGAGATTCCCCACTACATTAGACAGAAGCCGACGAGGAATATGAGGAAAGGATGCACAAAGGAATTAAGGACATGAAGTTTTAGTTCCGACTTTTGCTGCACACTTTTTATGAAAAATGAGAAATTTCATGGATGAAAGGGGCACTCCAAAAAGTCGACTCTACGTTTCTTCATTTCCTCTTCTCTTCCACCTTTTCTTTCTCCCAGCTTATTCAGTTCAGAGTAAAATATCGTGATTAAACAGGCGTCAATTTTTTCTTCCTCAAGAATACTAGTTTTTGATTGAGCAAAATTATCTCAATTGCGTTTGGAACACATTGTCAGAACACTTATCTTCTCCACTCTAATTGAAGCGTGTGTATGTGTTCCCACTTATATCAACAGATACCTCCGTTTATAAAAGACTGGTCCAAACTTTTCAGATCATTATATTGAGCACCTTAGCAACACTATGTTTACAATGCGCACCGTCGGAATAATCGCTGCTGCTGCTTCAGTTGGAACTACATTAATGGCATTCTTCTATATTCCCTTAATTGCCATGAAAATAGCCGAAATCAATGAAAGGGTAATCCCATTATTATGTTGTTCTTAATCCACTTTCCATCTATTTGAAGAAAGTTATAATTCTAAAAGTAATCAGATATCCTGTTTATAACCGAAGCTTGCATTTCAAAGAAGTATTGTTAACTATGATTCAAAAGCGAAATTTGCGATGACTTCCCCTACATTATTTAAGTAAAAATCCAGCAACGGAAACTATTTCCAGTTGAAACTGGATTCAGATGAATTCCGTATGATTGCAAATGAAGCTTGGGAACAACTGATTGAAGCGCAAGGAATAACCAGAGAAAAGAGACAGGTATTTTATTCGAATTGATGAATCCACCTCTTCAAAATTACTGGTTTCTTGATAAGTTGGGATTTGGCAAGAGGCTTTCATCACTACAATTGTTATATCAGTCATCTGACACTGCACTGTACGATTAGTACAAAGAACCATCTGAATTTCCTCAGGATTCTGTCCTCGCTTCTTTAAAGAAGATAAAATTAATTGCAGTACGATTCCGAGCAGAAAGTTTATCCACTTTACAATGAATACTCCAAACCGGAAGCTTATCCGCAGCAATCAATTTGTGGTACTTAGTTTTACATATGTCAACTAATTTCCTAGACTTTATTTAAAATTCATCTTGAGCTTAAAAATTTAAGCAACATTTACGACAGGCTATCACTTTTATCAGCCTTCGTGTCCGATTTAAATTTCAGAATGTCAAACATCAAACACTTGTCCACCAGGACCACCTGGACTGCCAGGAAAACCTGTTAGTTATTCGGTTTATTGGAAAGGAAAAGTATTACAAGTGAATCTGTTCTTCGTGGTGATTTTCATAAAGTTTTCTCTTTCGGTCGAAATTAAACATACATGACGGGAACCACTCCTTTTTTTTGAACTCAACCTGTTACCGTAATCCTCTTTACGAACAATTCTACCAAATAAAATTTACAGGGTAAGGATGGAATGCCTGGTGAACCAGGACCGTCTGGGACTCCAGGACTACCTGGAACTGCTATTCCAGTTACAACTGACTACGTAACTTTTGCGCAATATAATATCCGCAGAAATCTAAGAAATATTGCCTTTTTTGTAATTTATTAATCAGTACTTTTTAACTAAAACTGATGTTATTTACAATCCGCAAACATATTACTGGAATGTGTGTCATTGCAGAGTCGTAGTTGTCGAATATGTCCTCAAGGTCCACGAGGCCTACCTGGCCCACCAGGACAAGAAGGAATTCCCGGAAGGGCTGGATCGCAAGGGCTCCCAGGACGTCCTGGTGAACCCGGAAGAACTGGCTATCCAGGTATACCGTGTCTTTTTTATTGATTTCATGTCGGAAATTTTAAACCAGAAAAATATAAAGCTATGTTACAGGTATGCCAGGAATAACTGGAGAAACTGGTGCTCCTGGTAGACCTGGTGAGCCAGGACCTGCCGGGATGAATGGGACACGTGGTCGAAAGGGTCCAGCTGGAAAAAAAGGCCAACCAGGTTCAACAGGATCAAAGGGTCCTAGTGGATATCCTGGATCACCAGGACAAAAAGGAAAAGATGGTTTGTTATTTACAGCACTCAAAAAGTAATGGAACTGGGAATGAAATCTACAAGCGATACATTAAACTACTGTTCAGGTGAAGCTGGAACGCAGGGTCCAGCGGGAACACCAGGACTTCCTGGACAAGACGGTACGATAGGTGTGAGTGGACGTCCAGGTATGCCAGGTGAAGATGCACAGTACTGCTCATGTCCACCTCGCACAACAGGTAGCAACAAATCATCGTATGAACAAAGTCCAGTAATCGATATTCAAAGCCAAATACCCGCTTCATCCTATACCGAACCACCCAGTTACGATTCAGGCGATAGTGTTGGTGTTGGCTACAAGAGGAGCAGAAAGAAGGCTTAAAAAAATGCTTCAAGTATCCGTGTCACTGAGTTGGAATAAAATAAATTTATTCGTTGTGATCCTCCACAAGCTCGACATATAATACAACACAAACTCGCAAAAGGATGCAAACGGCACATAAGCTGAGAGAGAAATTCCAGAAGAGTATTTCGGAATCTCATAACAGACTCAAGTTCTGCTCTCACTCTGATGAAGGTGGCGGCATTAATTTCGAACTAAACTATGAGCAGGTGTGGTGAAACAGCAGTCATCTGACCCTGTCTTCACGACTTACCCGAAAAATAGTTGGATGGAAAAGTAATCCCATCCTGCTTTTTTTTCATAAATCAGGTTGCAAAGCTCACTCCACTCAAAACTCGCTCACCAAACAATAGGCATGACTACACTACATCACGGCCCATTCACCGCACATCAGGGGAGCCACCTCGACCTGATGCAATCTTTTCCGAAATTCTGCTGGTAAGGTCCCGGCATATCACGGGTGGCCGTTGTTTGTAACACATTTCTAAACGACATGCACCTCTTCTCGTCATTGATGTGTGGGGGTAGGTGTGTTGCCAGGTGACTCATAATCAAGTTTTCCGAACTTTATACATTCATTTAGGGATACTCTCAAGCTTAAGATTGGTAGCTTTCAATTTTGCTTCAGAACTTTTTTCCACATGATCCATTCTATTATTACAGTTGTATTGGACGATTTGTGCTGTAGTTATGAAGTTATTGAGTGTTTTCTTGTTTGTGCTTTTGCAAGCTTTCGTTCCTATTGCAGAAGTAACTGTAGATTTTCTCTGTGGCATTCTTGTATGGCCATCAAGTTACTGCAGCTTCAAGTTGATACACTCTATCTCGGACAACTTATTTGCTCTGCTTCAGTCTGTTTTAGACAGCTAATTTCAGTATTTTCCAGGTTCAGTTAGGTTCATGTTTTCCGTGTTCATGTCCTGTTGCGGTTTGTGTTTCATTTCTAATAAGGACAGCAAATTTTTACTGAAATTTTTAGATCTGTAGAATAGTAAAATAGACGAAAAAACTTATCTTTTCACTCGATAGTACGATTGTCCTTTTATTGCCATTTTTATCGCTCTCCACTTAGTAGCTGCATATTTTCTGTTATTTCATATTGCTTTTATAATGGATTTCTGTTTCAGATGTGATGACGTCGAACTTCAGTCCCATATCACCTCTGGGACTGAAAACGAAACATGCAACTGTGGTTACGGGTGCTGATTCAGGTACGATAGTTCTTCCGCAGTTTCGTTGCAGCCCAAGTGGCCAGACTCGGGCACAATTGCCAAGCACTGGTACGCATTGCCCAACTCAATTGCCCAGTCCAAACAGCCAAGCCAGGTCTCAGTTGCAGCAAGCGGCGCAGTCCACACAGCGTCCAACAAGTTCTGATGCATGCGCTACAATTACACAGTATCTGATGCTATATCATACGGTAACTATGTTCCTTTGACTTTTGGTGGGATTTCGAACTTCCACGATCTAGAAAATAGATATTTTTCGTATCTGTAAATATCTCTGATATACTTCTGAAAGAAGTTTGTTGTCCTCAAATTGATGAAGTAAACTTTGCCTTCTAAAAGAGAACAGGTTTCCACTGTTGGCATTAAGCTATCCACAAAATTGAACTGGTGTAAAGTGCATAATTCTTAGCACTTGACAAACAATTATAATGTGGTTTCGTATGGATTTACAGGGACGAGATGAGGAATTTAGTCGCAAAGCTATTGAAAGTCTAATCAAGAAATTAAAGGATAAACGTGATGAGTTAGATGCACTGATCACCACTGTAACATCACATGGGAAGATATCTCCAAAATGCATCACGATTCAACGTACTTTGGATGGACGACTGCAGGTAGATGTGAATATTTTTAATTTTGTTCTCTATTTGTACTTTTTTCTGTCCTTTCATTGTTTGAGTCTCCGAGGACGCGACGGCCTTTTCCTGTTTTCCTCTTAAATATACAGCTTCATCCTAAATTTACTTGACCAGTACATTAGTAAAGCTAAAGATTGTTACCTTATTTTTTCCAGGTGGCTGGAAGGAAAGGCTTCCCGCATGTCGTTTATGCACGTATTTGGAGGTGGCCTGATTTACATAAAAACGAGCTAAAACATTTGCCAGTTTGTCAATGTGCATTCGATCTCAAATGTGACCTGGTAGAGTTTGCTACATTTATATGGTTGGAACATCTTGGAATGGGTTTTGATTTCTTTCATCAATTTTTTTTTTTTTAAATTAATTTGCTCTACTGACTCTATTGCAGGTTTGTGTTAATCCATATCATTATGAACGTGTTGTTCCACCAGGTATTGGGACCATTGATTTGTCAAATTTAAAAATTGAACATCGCTCTTCATCGCAAGATGATGCAAATACATTATCTCCGGGAAGTACAGGAACCAGCGATGACTTGTCGAAGTAATTTTTAAAAATTCATAGTAATCTTTTTTTTGATGACGTCACTGGTTTATATATGAAGACAAGTTTGTTTATTATGATTTAGTGGTCATGAAGTGTGTGTTCTAATCACAAAATCAATTTCCAAACTAGTGCGCATACTGACGAAATTTGAAACTGTATTTGTTTGAAGTTCTTTTCAATTTTCAGATAGTGCAGTGCAGTTGATTTGGATTAATGTATTCCACTTATTGTTTAGACCGAGCATTAACAAAAAATGAATTACAGGAACTCGGGGCTTAATGAAAATGATGGTTGGACTTCAAAGTCACTTGCGTATGCATCAGCACTGCGTACTACTAGTGTGAAAACAGGTTCTACTAGGAAAAAATTTTGTTTTTTGTAATAATGGAAGGTGCTAATCTAACAAATTTTACACTAAAATTTATCTATACATCGTTGCAGAAACGAGAACATTATCTGTCGGTGAGCATGATCTGTTTAGCGGCCCCAGTATATGTATGCCACCAAATCAGTCTGCATGGAATAGTAACGAACAAAGCACGGTTTCTGCATCAGCCACAGTTTCATCACAGATTCGTAAGTTTACTTCATGTTTATAAGTTTTCACTTCTGTATGACATTTATCCCTCTACTTCTCACCTTTTTATTCATAAACTCAACATTTTGCGGCAGATTTTTTTCTTTTATAGCAGCGGTGATAAATCCAATTCCCTTTTCACCGACCTCCATACAACCGCCAAACACTTTCCAAACTCGCTCTGTTTCCACCACATTGAACCCATCACTACAAGTATCTTCCTCATCAGCATTCACGAATTCGCGTGAGTTGCTTAATTCTAATTAATTTTTGTTAGTTCATTATTAGTACCATTGGCTTAAGTAGTGGTGATGCAACTCTAGGTTTAGTCTCTTATTTCAAATCATAACATACTTTGTTCTCTTTTTAAGGTATATGCAGTTTTATTCTCTGCATAAATGAACAACAGCTTTCAGCAGGAGAGCCATGACTTTTCATTGGATGTAAAGTTTGTAAGAGACTATTTAAAGCAAGTTTTTTTAGCGTCTGGTCCGGAAGAAGTATTAAAACTAATTTCAAAATGTTTTTTAGAGGAAGTTCAGCATCACATAGAATCTAGAGTTTGTGACAGAACGGAGCCCATATCGCTAAGCCCGCGTAAGGATTCTTGTTTAATTTATTATTTTTTTTATGCATAGAAAGACAGATTTAGAAATCTGTTGTAATAATTTCTCATTAATGCAAAACTGACATTAGCTGTTATTATCATCTTATTTGTTTTTATTCAAGATCCGGCAAACTGGTGTGTCGTTTCTTATTATGAGTTTAATACAAAAGTTGGTGAAACATTTGCTGTAAGTGCACCTGCAGTTTATATTGACGGAGGAGTTGACCCATCTGCTCCTGGCCGTTTTTGTCTAGGATCTCTTTCCAACGTTCAGCGAACTGATGAGAGTGAACGTTGCAGGTTGGTTTGATTCTTAATTACATAAGGCATATCTCGGAACTCAGTGGGTCCTTTCCCTTCATCAGTAGTAGATTTTCTACAAATTTTTTTTATATATATTGGAATAGAGTTATTTTTATTTATGTTACAAATTTTGCATTCATTCGTTCTTATTTATTTATTTTTATTTATCTCATTTTTTATTTCATTATTTCATTTTTACTTCATTTCTTTTTTTATAGAAAGCATATCGGTCGTGGTATTCGGCTGGATGTGAAAGGAGAAGGTGACGTCTGGTTGACATGTTTGTCGGACCGACCGGTTTTTGTTCAAAGTTCATATCTCGATCGTGAAGCCGGACGAGTTCCTGGAGATGCAGTCCATAAAATTTATTCCCAAGCAACATTGAAAGTTTGTTTTCATTCCATCAAAGGATTGTTTTTGTTTTTATCACTCAATAAATTTATAAACCATGTAACATATGATGTGGAATTTTCTTGTTAATTGGTGAGAGTAGTTCAGGTTTTTGATTTGCGTCAGTGTTATCATCAGCTGAGACAGCAAAATATGTATCAGTTGATAGCTGCGGAAATACTGAATAATCCCTCTGAGAATTCAAGAAATCCATTATTTGGAATGGATAGGAAGTCAGCGGAGCTTGCTGGACGTTTAAATCAGGTTATGTTTATTATTTTATTTTCCCTTCTTTTTTATATTGATATTTCACAGAAGTTTAATAATTTCATTGTCAATATTGGACATTAAAAAAAAAACATGAATTTTGTCGTCTCCACTATAGAACATTACATTCCAGTCACATTGGTAAAGTTCTTAACTTCCTTTGAGTCCATAATCAAATCTGCTTATAACCACTGTTGTGTATTTAACTCTGAAATGAAATGAAGATTACAGTTAAAAACTCAAAGCGGTGAATGGATTTAACTAATTTGTATTTCTAGATACATTCAGGGTTTTATTTTATTTAAATATTGCTAATGCATATTCATTCAGTGGGAACATACAAATGAAACCTGCATATGCATGATATTTGAGAGAAGGGATTTGAATCCTTCGTTTTGTCAATTTATTTAGAATATATTATTATGCATCTTAGGGTTACATTGTACCAACTACCAATCCTTCGTTATTTTAATATTATTTTTTTAAACAGAGTTACTTCTATTTAGGCAGCAAGTGTTGGTGTTGATGAATTGCGAAACCTGTGCTCTCTAGCAGTATCTTTTGTTAAAGGATGGGGACCCGATTATGATCGCAAATCAATCAAAGAAACACCATGTTGGATTGAAGTCCAGATAAACAGAGCCCTTCAGCTGCTTGATGAAGTGCTCCATAATCCCACTTTAAATAATTTTTCTTCATCTCAGTTATAAAATTTATCTATTATTATTATTATTATTATTATTATTATTATTATTATTATTATTATTATTATTATTATTATGTGTTTTGCCCCCAGCAAATTATTGCTTCATCTGTCTATGAGTAAATCCATCCAAAATAAATCTTTGCGAAAGGTAAAAGCAAAATTTGTTGTAGGAGTAATTTTAGATTGTCCTCTTGATTTATTATTACTATGAATTAAAAAGGAAAAAAAAGGCGCAACTCTCTTTTGTTATGGTGTAGAAGTCTATTAATGACGATCCCCTAAATTTGTTTTGTAGATGGCTAATATCATAAAAGTTTTTGCAGTTGGTCCTTGTTTTGTATTTCTTCATTGTGAGCTTATCTTCGGACTTGATGTTGTTTTATTGTTTATGTTTGTTTTGTGTTTTCTTCATTTCTATATTGTGAAACGTATTCTTCTCTATTCTATGCTAAAAAATTCATTTTCTAAATTTTTATTTCTACTTCATCCATAGGACTCGGATGACAAAGCTGCAAAGTTTCAACTTGGTATATCTGTTGGATTGCGGAAGCAACATCTGTTTTTAGTCTTATTTTTTGATCATCGGTCGGCATCCTATGACATATATCAGTAGATTACTTCATGTCCATTGCAGTGACGATATCTTTTTTGTATCGAAACGTATGTGGCAGTTACCATCTTGATCAGTGCCATTTGTAGTTTTTGGTGTCCATTTCTGCTGTAAGAAATTTAACTTCTTTAATTTTTGTAGCTTACCTGTTTTATAGTTCCTCGCTTCACGTGCAAATAAATATATTGCTGTTTAGTCGTCGGTAGTCGTATTTTCTGTAATATTTGCCTTTGCTTTCGAAATGCTTAGTGAATAGTAGCTGTGATTTCGTCAGCGTGCAAACAACCAAGAAGGCCGGTTTTACAAATTTCTGCTTTTGCTTTTTCGGTTTATATATATATATGGGTAAAATGGTTGCAGATGGTTGGCTCAAATCAAGCTCGACGATTGTTTTTCTCCTTCTTCCTGGTTAATGAGGAGGAAGCTGCATTTCAGCATTTCACAAATTCATTTTCATTTATTTTCGGGGTTGTCTACAGCTTCCAGTCCTAGTGAACCAAGTAAATTCTAGTAAACTTTCTAGCCGTCGTAGGTATTGAGTTTCCTATAGAGCTTTTTCTACAAGAAGCTCAAATTGGTACAGATTGATATTAAATTGGTCACATTATAGCGGAACTTAATTTTAGAAAAGTCTGAAAAGTTTCGTTTTGTTATGTTCCACTATGTCCTCTGTTTCTTCTACTTTATATATTAATTATAATATGCTCAAATACTGGTTTTTGTTGGTATTTTAAAGGAATCGATTTGAATAAAAAAAAAAAATACTCTTTTTAATATTAAGTGGCTGTTTTTTATATTAGGGAGAGTATTATTTGAGGATTCAAAAAAATCAAAGTATTTTTAGCCAAAAGTCCTATCTTCCATATGAAGAGTTCCTACTTTTTTTGCACGCTTTTTGAGAATCAGACAATGGGAATATTAACTTCTATCGTAAGATGTTCAGCTTTTAAAAAAAAATTTACTAATTAGTGCTGTTGGGAAGCTATTCAGATTTCCTGTATAGATTCCTTAATATGACTGATCAAGCGATTATCGACCAGTTATTTAGTTTTTTCTAAATTAGTTGTAAAACATAGCGGTCAAATCATAACCATTAACAGTTTAGTTGTTCGAGAAGTACCTACTTACTCAGATTCAAGCATCCGTCTATTGCTTAAATATATTATCAAACATAATCTGCTCATGAACATGACCAACTGACAACCCTAAATAGTGAAGCCTCAACTGCTTTTATTCAGTATCAACAAATGGACTACAAACTGTGGGTAAAATTAATTCCATTTTCAATGGAACTGAACTAAATTTCAGTTTTTTTTTTAAATTATACTCAGCGCTAACTAAAATTCTGATATTACATTAAAATGTCGAGAGTCAATACTTCTTCTCTGCTTGAACTATTAACTCGAATTTCTTGATTTCACTAGCTGGAAATTTGTGTTTTAGAAAGAGTAGCTTCGTCAAAGATTGACGACTTTTTAAACCGATAATCAAAATCGTAAACTTTTTCCAGTTTTAGGTGAGTACAAGATGTTCAGCTGATTGCTTTGAATATTTGCATACCGTAGGAATGTTTTTTCTTTTCGTATAGGTAATCAACCAAAATAAGAAGAAAAGAAATCGAGAAATTACATGAAACTTTGGTACTTGTGACCAATTTTTTTGCAAAATGTAATAACGCCCACAGGTCTCATCAGACTTCGAAAAAGTCTATGTTCTCTACCACTTCGATTTGTTATCATCTACGAAATACTCATTGTTGCAGTGGATAGCATGCCGTTATGGCGGTGGATTCGTGAGTTTTAATTGCCTACTGAACTTCAGCTTTCATTCACGCACAATTTTGTTCACCACCACTGATAGCAGCTTCCTTTGTTTAGCTTTAATCCTCTTTTTTTACGGTTCCTTTCTTTTGTGACTTTCCCTTTTTGCATGACAGAAATTCTTACCAGTCGTTCAACACTGTGCAAACAAATGGATAGGAAGTTGCAGAAATGATGGAAGAATTTTCTACACACCAAAAATTAATAAAATATGATTGATACGGAAGATAACTGCCAATTAAGTGCTTTCATCAGAAAAATTCATATAAATCTTTTTTCGAAACAGTGAATTTTCAGAACAGCTTAGATTTCAAATATTGGTTAAAAAACATTTATAAGCCTTTTTCATTCCAAAGAATCCAAAAAAGAACGATCTCTACCATGAAATGTGTAACGTGGTTATTTTGGTAATTATATCCTGAGTTACACGCATTTTAATCAGGACTCTTCTGCAAGCGCTAAGAAGTATTAAAAACTGGCAGCAAAAAAGAACTCTGATACTACATTCAAAACAAATGCATGACTCGCACCTTTGTTCTCGTTTCACAGTGTACGACTTGTTTTCTCAATGTCAGCTCTGCTTCCACCTTGACTGCATGTTGTATTTAAACAACGACCCACCGCTAGTAACTGATGCTGCAGTACTAGGGCCCATGAGAACATTTAGTTGGACTGTCGAAGTGAGCGACAAACAGAAACAACACCGACCGAGTTATGACACAGCCAAATTCATTCGGTTGATGGAAGATGTGGGTGGTGACACAGAGACACGACTGTAACGACTTCAACAGATGACAGGGACGCAAGGAATCGCCCCACAACTTGAGGCAATCAATTCGAAAACGGAACCAGCTCAGAACTGCAGCGGTAGGAGCAGAGGAGACGCAACTTTCCACAATGCTTGCAACAAATCGATGGAGCATTCTCTGCAGCTCCATACTCCTCGGACATAGCATTCTTTTCCTCGGCAGCTCTTTATCCGTCTGCTCCATTCTCTTGTAAGTTGTTCGATGTTAGGTGCGATAATTCATGAAACATTTGAATTCGAAACTTTCTCAGTAAGCTTGCTACTGAGCTAGGAAGGCAGTAAAATGTATCATACCTTTAAGCGAAATAATAAGTCGCTAAGATTGTCAAAACACATAATATAAAGTCCCAGATCGTGCGATAAAAACTTTGAAAAGCAGTCTGATCAGCTTGCGTATTGCGCTTCCTTTAAAGCGTCGTGACGATGCAAACAAAACTGCTCCTTGGATGTCTATCAGTTTTCCGAATAAACGCTACTTCCACAGATCGATTAAAAGTAAGATCAATTTATAAGCCAGCAAGTACATTCGCATTTAAAATGTTGCTACTTCCTAAAGTATATGAAGAAGATAAAACATTCACCACCTCCTTCATTAATCTACACGCTCTTTAAAAAACAGTTTTTCATTTGCAGGATCTCGGCAGATTTTCAGAATTAAATACGATGACTTCTGTAACCCTCTCCTGAATTGTATAATTGTTGGAAGATTCAGTAAACTAAATCGCCCTACGACTTACAAAACTGATTCCTCTCCACTTTCCTGGTTTATTTTCTAAATTAGAAACCTTAACAGTGGGGTCAATAAATTTTCCTACTTTCCTTCACATTTGGCTTGCTTGAAAAATATGCTGATGAGTTGTGATGATGTTTCATTATCTTTGACGTTGCACTTTTTGTAAAAGTGAAGGCTTTTCTTATCATATACTGCGATATTTTGTGAAATTTAGCATATCGTTTTCACTAGCAACAAAGCGATAGAAATGCCAATTAGTCAGTTGTGCTTAATGGTGGAAATAAAAATATCTGATAAGTTTTAAGTAATGTATTGCACCTTCGAGAAGATGAAGGGCTTCTTCGTCGCATAACTGTCGTTATACAACAGAGTCAGATCTCTTTTACTACCCACTCTAACTGGTAATGTGCGCAGTAATTCTTGTTACAAAAGACGCATATCAAATAATTTTTAATTAGTGGAAGGCTATGGTAATTCTTTTCTCATTTCTGCTAATTAAGTCGAATTAAGTTTTCATTTTCGGCATGGAGTACCAATAATGTCTTTTTAATTTAGTGCTAATAGGATTATATAGTTTGAACTAATCCAATGAATCATGACTTTCAGTGCTAATTTTTTTTAGACTATAAATAATATCTTTCTTTTCCATACACTGACTGCGCTACGTGAGCCATAAAACATATGTTACTTACAAAAATTAAACACACTTTTTGATGTTCTGGGCAGAGTGTTCAGAAAAGATGTCGTTCCTCTTTGAAATCAACCAATTAAAATAACAGGCCACTTACGGTTACCAGCAGTAATTGTCCTTTTTTTTTTACTTTCTTTTAGTGGTAATATCAGCGCTCTAGGGCCTACTGAGTCCGTCCGACCACCGTTGAAACCATCCAGCACCAATGTCTTGATACAGTTCTAACGTAAATCTGAATGACCTCAGTTCTTCTCCCGTATAAAATCGATAATGAGGATGAAGACACGCAGAGGAACGCATAAAAAGTAGCGACAACAGCAACACCGAAGCACTGTGATTGATTGGCGCCATCTATTCTGGCGCTCCATACCGAGACGACAGGACATACCGTCGACGACAGGTTCATTTTTCTCTTTCAGCCTTGGCTGAGATATGAAGATTTGCTGATGGCTAGGCATTGAAAATTAAGTTTTCTGTAGACATGAAGATAAGTTCTCCCACTTCCCATGCTATTTATCACTAGATGAATCCGGCACATGATTTAGTGATTAGTGAAACTTCTAATCTGAATTCAAATGAAGTAGTTACTGGAGTACATTGCTGAAAAAGATCAAGCTTTTAGATTTTGATTGGTGATCCTAGTTGCACATTTAAAGTCAATTCTTTATTCAAACGGTGTTCATGTTGTTGTTACTATTTCCGCTCAGAAATATTGTCACTAGTGCTTGATTTGACAGTAAGCAATCCATCCTGATATTTTTTATTATCCATCTTTAAACTTTCACATGCATCTGTTCATTCATCTTTTTTCCTGAATTTCTGCTGCTGGTTTTTAATACTGTCCGTCGTTTTCTTTTATCAGTCAAATGACTCCCAATTCCTGTTACCTTATTTGATTGATTTACCCCATCTTCAGTGCATGTTGGGGTGAAAACTACCACACCGGGACTTTATTCTCTGAAGATTTCCTCTGTTTTACCCTTAAACTTTTGCTTTTCGCACTTAAAGCACTTGAAAATTAGATGAAGACTTTTTTTTTTCACTGGAAAGAAAATCTGAAGTTTGAAAATGGTGCATTCTAAACCGTTTTGGCATAAAACTCCTCTTGGCAAGCAGCGAATAAGGTACTTATGCGCAAGTTTATATCTTTCCTTTAATACGTTGTCTTATAAGAACCATTCATGTAAATATTGGTTGCTAAAGATAGCTTTCTAAAATCTGAGAAGCTGTCAAAATAGTTTTTTTTTCCTACTTCCGTTTATATGAGTTTCCAATTCTTTCCATGAATTCTGCTAAATAACATTGCGAAAATGTAATGAATCAATTTTAGGTCCAAGTTCCCTAATAGTATGTGTGTGTTTCTGATGCAAAATGAATCAGTTACACATGGCATTCATTCATAATACAGAGAAAGTTCCTGTAAATGAACATTTTTATTCAGGAATGAGTATAGTATATCATGCACATTTCTTGTCGAACACTCAGCTATAGATGTTTTTTCTAATAATATTTGAACTGCAGTAGAAATCTGCGATTTTTTGTGAAAGTTGACGAGTCGTAATTGATTAATGATCGTGCCGTTCTACATGTCCAATAGTTCTGTTATTGCCCATCAGTTTGTCAAAATTATTCATTTTTGGTATTTTTTGGTATGTTTAGAAGCCACTAATATTTTAAATATTGCATGCAAGACCAGCCGTTGACTATTTTAATCATCACTGAATTCCCTTTTGGCTGTATTCATGATTTCCACAGGCTTCCGGAGAATGTACTCATTAACAACAAATAGGGCTACTTCAACTTTAATACAAGTTATATGTGCAGAAACAGATGAGAAATTATTACTGACGCATTGAAAACTGTGTGTCATTTCGAACAGCGTTCCTAAACAATGCGTCAGAATCATCGTATTCAATAAAACCTCAAATTTTCTAAGAATTTAGTTGATACAGATATTATGCTATATTACATTGCAAGTGGATCATTTTGAGAGTATCGATATGCTGCCCGACAAACCTCCTAAAGACAAGTACAACGCAGTATATTTCATTGTGCTGCTTCACGGGATAGGCGTTTTAATGCCATGGAACATGTTTATCACAATTGCTCCCTCCGTGAGTTTGCTATCAACTTTATACTTATAATATCCATTTTCAGTTAGTATTAAGAACAGCTAACGTCGGTTCTAACCCTAAAAAAGATAGTAGGGTATATAAGCCGTTGGTGATATTTACTGCAGACAGCTCTTTTATTTCACGTAACGTTCGCTAGTAGTGTTGCGGAAATGCTACGCCGTAGCTATCATTTTTTTTTTTTTTTGTTTAAGAATTGATGCAAAACTGTATCACTGAAAATGAGTGAATATTTGTATCATCAGGTTAAAATTTAGGTTCGATTTTATTTGCCTTTCAGAAGTATAGCAGCTACCATTGTAGCCTCAGTCCATTGAAATTTATGATTTTGGGCTGAAAATATATGTGGTCTAATAGATGAGATCATGATTTATTTTAAATAAAAAGAAGAAGATTAATCATTTTTTACATCCTCTAATCTAACATATACTATTATCGGTTTACTCCGGGTTAAATGTTTTCGCAGAAGAAATGTAGTAGTCGTAGCAAAAGCTTTCTCAGTCAGATGTCCGACATTGGCAGGCAGTAAGCGGAAGCTTAACCAAAACTTATGCATGTGTAATTGTGAAGGGACGTTCCAAATAAACGAACATGTGGCATAGTGTAAGTGTAGTCATTCCAAGTTCTTAACTGCTAATGGTTTTAGCTGGAACAGTTCCTCTGAAAACTCTCACTTTTAGCAAAAATACGATATTTTTCCCTTTCATAAAGGATGTCAGGAATTGCAGAGTCGTCCTAACAGCAAATAGTGTATTCCAAAAATATCATTTTAATTAAAATATACTAAAAAAAGAATGTTCACTGCTTCGGAGTGCTTGTAATACAGGAATTAATAACTCTATGTGTTATGTTCAAGAATACTTCATTGTCTGAAGCAGTTATATATTAATGTAGTTTAGGCTAGTTTGTTTGGCAGCTGTTCAGCAACTACGATGAAACTTTTTGTCAATAATTATGGAAAAAGTTTTTGATGAAACGTTGAAAATCAAATAAGTGGCTGTTTTTTATAAAAAATTTTCAGTACTACGTGGATTATAAATTCGTAGAAGTGAGTGCTGATGGTAGGATGCACAAGACAGATTATGCGCTTCATTTTTTGAGTTACCTTGGTCTCGCTTCACAGATACCAACTTTGTTGCTCAATATGATCAACTTATTCATCCATATTAAGTTCGTTTATATAAGAATTTCATTTCATATTACGCATTTATACCATGAAGGTTGTTTAGAAACTGCAACTAAATAAATCACCTGTCTCTTCAAAAAAAGTGGATAAAAATATTAGCTGTAAAAAATAGATCACCTTACATTGCATGAAGAAGAACGTTGAATTAACTTCATAAGCCTGTTAAGAAAAGCTTACATGTGGCGGTAATCGAAGTCCAGCTATTTCATGTGCGATGTACTTATGTACAATAGCTAGATGTCTTGAATGATTCTATGCCAATAAAAGAAGACAGATTTTAATGGAAAATCATTTAAAGTGCTTGGTTTGACTAGCCTGATAAGCCATTTAATTTTGGTTGTTTTTTTTTTCCGGTATATAAGTTCGCATGTAAAAATTTATTACAGGGGTGGTCTTAAACGACGAATTAGCTTGTGTCTTTTTATTCTGGCAATTATCATTCTAGTAACACTCATATTCACTCTTATTAATACTTCTCATAGTAAGTCTTCAAAGTCTTCATTTTCTTAGCATTTACTATAGTTGTTTTGGATTGTGACTATTTTATTTTCTATTTTCCACTTGTTGAAATGATTCGCGTGCTTCTGCATTATTTAATTTATTTTTTCAGTGATTGGCGGGTTTTTCTTCATTACGATGGCCACAGTTGTGTTACTAAATGCAGCTAATGGTATTTATCAAAGTTCACTCTACGGTTTGACCGCCAGTTTTCCACCTCAATATACTAATGCACTCATACTGGGCAACAACATATGTGGTACATTTGTATCCGTTATAAATATCATAACGCTCGTTGGTAAGTTACATTTCCTACTTTTATTTTTATGACTGGAGATACACTAGTAAAGATTCGTTCCAAATTATTGGGTTTAGAGATTTTTTCTACATTATTAATTCACAAGTAAATGTTTATTACTATTTTAAAGCATAGTACAAAATGAGTTATTAGTATTCATTTGAATACGCGTTATTGCTGAAAACAGCATCTGTTGATTCTCGAATAAATTATACTAGTAGTAAGCATATCAAATTAGACGTGGACACAAAAACGTGTTTTTTAAAACTATTCCAGATAACAGAGCATACCTACATACTTATGGGAATAAATCTTGTATACTTGTATACCTATTTCCGGAAATTCTAAGCAGTGTGACTTGCAGCTGACGTAGTTGCCTGTCTGCACAACTTTCAGTTTTGCCAGTTTCTGTACACATTTTCCTTTCAGTAATGAATTTAGGAAGGTTCTTTTTTTTTTTTTTTTTTCATTAGGCTGTCCTAGTAGGTGTATTGGTATTGCTGAATCTGTCGTTATGAAATGGTACGGCAGTAAAGCATGACGTCTTTAAGAAAACGATCGATCTATTTCAGCTGCAAGAAGCATAAGGATGGCGGCCTTCTCATATTTCTTGATATCTTTGTTTACAGTTTCCGCTTGTTTTGGATCAGTATTTCTGCTGCAAAAACTCGTATGTTTGAAATTTTATTACATTTCATAAAACCTGAAAATAATTTAGCGTATGAGATTCTATCACTTTAAAGCGTGATTTGAGGAATTTTACAAATACTATATGAAAACAAAGAAATCTGCCCATAAAGACGAAAATGAAGAGGGCCAACGCCTGGAAAGGATCCATACTGTAGATGGCATAATCACGAATGGTATTAAAATGGATAGAGCAATACAGAAAACAGGTTTGAAGACAAAGCTGAAGTTGTATTTCGAAATTTTCAAAAAGGTTCGTCTATCATTCTATTTCTGCAGTTATACTTGACTTAAATTTAATTTAAAGTAGTTTGTTACTGATGACAGCAACTACCTTTGAAATGTTAGTGCGCTTTTCACCTGTCAGTATTAAGTTCATCCCTAGAAATTACGGCTTTTTATTCATTCGAGATTACTTAGGAAAACAGTAAAATATCTAAAGTATCTGAGACTCCATAGAGGTCAGCATATGGTGGTAGCCTAAGCATAGGACTGCAATAAAATGTGAAACACTGAAACACCAGTTGAGTATGGCATGATTTCCACTCTGATTGATGAGTTATGTTTACTAATCAAAGTGAATGAGTATAGTTGAGAGTAAATTATTTTCCGACGTCCATCTCTTTAATTTATGAGCATGCTACTCTAATAAGGATTCAACACATTTTTAGATTTGGATTCAATGTTTCAACGTATGGTGTGTGTTTTTCGTCACATTGACATTATTTCCTGTAGTAATGGCAGACGTTAAGTACTACAACGAGGATGGAAAATATGATTTCTTTATACCGGGTATTTTTTGCTTCAGTTTTCACTTTTGATGGATAAACAGAAAGAATCATAACGGTACTCGTGGCACAAATCATAATACGTTACTAAGCTAATGAGAAATTAGGATTCCTGACAGATAATCTGAATTTGAATTCAAAAAAACTCATGTTCCATGACTGACCTACGCAGAAAAGGAAGTTTGTATCCGATAGTAGTGAGAAACGGATTTATAGGAAATTATTAGATGTTCTGCCATACTTGCTGCATATTTGTCATTGAATATAATGGTTTTCCTTCATTAAAAAAAGAAAAAGAAAAACGTAAAAAAGACTTGTCCTTTACCACACATCTGTTGCTGACGTCGATAATACTTGTTCGAGAATTCATAAATTTATACTCGATGTGTATTATGGTCAGTTAATAAATCTTCAGAGAAATTGTTTACTTCGATTACAACATATCTGCTGTTCAATTTCTTCGCTGCTGTTGGATCGCTCTTGGCTAATTTTGTGCAGTGGGTATGTCTTTTTATAATAACTTTAGGATTTTGGACTTATTTGTTCCAAAATTCCTCCTCAAAATTGCATCCAAATTGACATACAATTTCAGCCACCACCAAAGTGGTTGGTAGTGCCAGTACTTGCACGAATTGCACTTATTCCATTGCTCATGTTTTGTTACTTTCGTCCTGAATATCGAACGTGGAATGTATGGTTTTACAACGTATGGATTTACATAGCTCTTGCAACTATCATGGCCATAAGTAGTGGGTACTTTAGCTCTGTCGGAATGATGTACGTACCAAGGTTAGCAAAACTTAACTTCTCATACGCTCTATTACAGTAATGTTTGGTTCACGCCATATACCTTAATTTACAAAACTGGATGTTGCAGAAATAAACGATAGTAACTCTGCACCTCATATTATTTAATTTAGGATAGTGGAACCATCAAAATCAACAGTTGCAGGCATGATAGCAGCCTTCTTCCTCATCTTCGGTTTCTTTACCATTTTCGTCCTTTTAGCATATTGATTTCTGAAATAATATATTAGAAAAAAAGGAGCTTTTTTTTGGAAGTCATGTCCTGCCACGTCAGATGTATATATTGCCAAAAAAACTAAATAAGGGTAGTGATGTGGTAAGCATATAATTCTAACAGAAAGTGTATTTTTGTATTTTAGAGTGGTGTATCTATCTACTTTCAAGTTAAAAAAAAAACCTTAGACGAAAATGTCTGGTTTAAATGCGAAGGATTCATTAAACTGTAGAAATACTTCATATTTCTTTATATTTAAAAATTTACAAAATCTGAGAGAAAACTTATCTTCAAGGAAAACATCTGTTCTAAAGAATACGTCTGTTGCAGGCATAACATGTGGAATAATGTTCACGTTTTTCGTTTCGTGGTTTATTGACAGTGCAGGACCATATCCACCAGGAACTTTCCAAAATAACAGTATCTTAAACTAACTTACTTGATGCCTTATGCAGAAATTTATTGTTTCTAGTTGTGTCAGAGATAAATTTCGTTAATTTATGCTTCTTTATTCGATGAGTCACATTTATGAAGTAGGAAGTCCAATTGATCTCGCCATATTCTTAAAATAAAGTGAAAATTTGCTCAGCTCTAGGCCCACGGATAACATGTTGGGAACTGATATGTTAACAGAATGAAACACAAACAAATAGGAACGACAGCGACATTATTGTTGCATAAATGATTTGTTGGAAATGATGACAATTTTAATAATACTGGAGCACAAATTTTGTACAGCGTTTCAGAACAAGAGGTCTGAATAAGGCACCAACAGAATCAAGAGAAATAACCTTCTTCATTTTGAATACGAAGGAACATCTCTAGCAAACATTAGCAAGCCACGGACTGAATGGGGAGTATATTTTGAAGGGTTGAAAATCACAAATAACAGCAAAAAAAAAAATGGCTAGCCGGCTTTGTTCTGTTCGTAGCTATATGATCAGCTGTATTCTTGGGAATATATAAACTATATTTATGTAATATGCTTGGTTGGGGGATAAATACAGTGGTTAAATATTGGTATGTGAGGATCCCGGTGAAAAGTGGGATTGTTTAGTGTTAACAGAGATGTATATTTAGCTTCAGTTACTCTTCTCAAAACCATCTGTCGCGTCAGGTTATAAACAGAAGAAAGTCGGGAACGACCCTTCAAGACTTATTACCAGACTTGATATTGACTGAATAGAGGCTTATTCCCTCTTTATATATTACAACCGATCAGGGTGATCTACGAACTACAACGTGAAATGTGACACAGCTACCTGAGCACAATGGAGTGTCGAGGTCCAACAATCTATTGAGTTTTGACACTCCATTGTGGTGAATTGATTGTTTTATATCTGCTTTCATTGTAGTTCACCGAAAACCAAGCCTCACTCAACAACCGCCGTGACAAGTGAAACCGAACGACAAAACTTTTTCAGCGTGTCCATCCCAACTTCAAAGAGTTTGAGATGGTGCCGCTCGGTATTTAGCGGTTGGCCGGCAGATAGTGCAGCAGTAATTTTATTTGCGCGGATAGCAGCTTGCAACTGGGTGGTGAAATTTTCTTACTTTCCAGGCTCCTATGCGTTTTCTATTCTTCACTACAGTAAAGTAGAGCAATAATTGTAACAGTTGTAGTAAGCCAAGAAGACTACGTAATAGTTACATGGCTGTTCTTTTCTACGTCTCTTACTCCTCCACTGAGGTTGGCTAGATACCATGTCCTATCCGATACAAATAATTATCGACATGAACTTGGTAGGAACAGTTTTCTGTTGTCACTGGTGGAAGAGCTGTGCGATTTTCGAACTGATATTCTACCATTCCTGCAACTTCTAACTAGATAGAACCACACATTTCCATGAATAAAATAATCTTGATTTATTAATGCATCCGCAAAATTTATTTCGTAGTTTTATTCTGTGTGTCTGATTCTCGGGCGATCTATATGAACATTCATCTGCATGCTATTTTTTAACATCTCTGCTTTTATGGTATTTACTGCTGTATGAAACATTAAGTCGAGTGAAATGTTACCATTATAATTAGTGTTGGGAATATAGTGTGCAACTTCAACACCTTTCGTGACCACAGTTTTTTACTAATATTTAAAATGTTTCGGAGTTTCCTGCGTTTTGTAAGGTAATTAACAAGACTTGTTTTAAACAATCCCTACTTCTTTTTAGCATATTTTACAATCATGCCCCATTAAAAAGAAAAAGAACTGATTAAAGAATAGTCACAGTGCTTTTTCAAGACAGGTTGTAGTAGAAGTTCAGCCTGGTGTCTGGAAGACATCTTTGCCTTAGTCAGTTTTTCTAGTAGTCTACTTCTAATACATTAATAACCATATTAAAAAATTGTAGGTTGTAAATTTAAATTAACGTCCACCGAAGCACTATTATTTATAAAGCGAATATGAATGTGTTTCCGTAGCCGTTGCGGAATTTTTCTTGATTTAGAAAATCGTCGACACTGTTGATATTAAGTTAAAGTGGAGGAAACTGAAACAAAATCTACTTTCTGTTTTAAATTCACTCAGGCGTGCTTTAATATCTTTCACATCACCATATGACTTTTTGTAAAAAAATAATTAGTTTCTCATGGGAAGTAGTACTTAGTAATTAGTTCCTCCTCACCGTCCTTAATTTCTTTTTAATTTTAATAGAAATGTGAAAGATGAATCATCTCATGAAATTTTTTCTCTTTTACTGCGCAAAAAAGACGTTTTTCAAAAACTGCAAATAGAGAAGATTCATATATGTTCGCCAGCGAAAGGTGAGCGAGCATTCCTGATTACTGTGTTAGGTCAAGCTAGATAATTTGCTTCTATGCCATCATCAATCTTCTTAGGAAGTGATACACGGTAGTACCGGTTACTTATTTGCACTGCGACATGTAGCGTTAACTGATGGAAAAAACGTTAAAAGATAATGGCTACCGAGGTGCTATTTGGAAACTGTGTTTCTTGTCGTTTTGCTGGGTAGTGCCGTAAAATCCTTACTACTCATTTGAGGCCTTTCTTTTTACTATCTGAAACACGAAAGGTTCCTATGCGTTTGCGATATAAAAGGAACACTTTATTATATTTGTCGGCATGAGACACACGAATATAATAAAGACGAGTGAATGTTTTGCTTTGTTTACTTGATTCATTATATAAGTATTTTTTGGAATTAGCACTTTTCAAAGTGGTTCACCCTGCAATTCATATAAGAATTTACGTGTAATTATGCAAGAAATTTAATGTGTTTAGGTATGGTGCAAGTTCAAGTAGTTGGATCATCAAATTTTCTGTAAAAAAGAAGTATGCTGAATATTATGATAGGGAAGAGAACACATTTTACTTGGTCATTGGAAGTGGAAGGAGTTTATTTGTATGGTAATATGGACACTAATTTAATTTTCGTTTTTTTCTTTCTTCATCGGTAAAATATACTAAGATTTGATGAAAATGAAAAAGTTGGGAATACTAAGATTCATATTGCATTCCATTTACATAACGGTTTTAATCTGTGCAGTAGAAACTTTGTTTTATAGGTCTGCTGAAGAAAATGGTACTTTCTGCAAGCTAATATTTTTCCACCAGTAATGTGAGTCATGAGCGCATTGATTTGCCTCTTACGATTTTTCAGTTTAAAAACTACCTTCAGTCCATTCGATTTAGTTGATTCTTACTTTAATAGTTTCAACTTTTTTTTCTTCCTTTTTTTAGAAAGGATTAAATTTATTAACTTGTTGCTTTGATCGAGCTGATTAATCAAGACTACGTTTGTTTTAACCTATTTCTGATATACAGGACAAGCGACCATGATTTGATGAATGATCTGATTATTCATGGAATGTGCTGCATCACAACTTCTTGAGTAATTCTACATTTTTCTGAATTTTCCAAAAAAGTTGGGAGCAGCTGTTACAGTTCAAATGCGATAGCCGATGTTTCGTTTCCTCCGGAGTCACATACATCCAACGGGGGATTTAAAAACTGCTGATATTCGCGATTTTTTTGAATATACTCCTGTTAGTATTGCCTTTTCGTTGCTCATTTGCGTTTATCACTGCCAGTTGCATTAGTTTAAAGCCGGTCGTATTTCTGTTTATTTGACTGAACACTGAAAGTTTTATGCCAAGATTATTCAACTGGGAAAATTAAAATCCAAATAGTTATTGCTTTTCTCTTCCTTCTGAAAGCTTTGAAATACGTATATTCTAACATATGCTCAGTTGTGATTCAAGAGATAATGTTTCAGTGAAGATCAGCATTGTTATATTTCTCTTTCCAAATAGCATTTTCAAAAAGGAACAATCAGACTTTTCTTACATTGTTTTATATTGTACTTTGTTTTATTAAAGAAAAAAAAAAAAAAAAAACCAAAATTACAGAGTTTGCGCCATGGATTTCCGCAGTTGGTATCATCGTTGGCTTACGATTACATATTGGGTCTCATGGCTGTGGGTACCAGTGATGGACAAGTTCGAATGTAAGACTGTATTGTCATCAGTTTTGTTACTTGGCAATGAAAAAAATTAAAATTCCTGGATTCTTTGCTCAGGATAAATCGATTAATTGGGAGAAATTATCTACTAGAACTTATCTGTGTTAATAATAATTACAGATTTGGTGCAGAAAACGTAGAATGGAGTTCGACGACACCTCGAGATACCCCTGTTGCTCAGATGTATTTTGCTGCAGGCCTGGGCACTCTAATAGTGCTTTGCTCAGACCAGTCTTTCCATAAGTTCCAGGTTGCTGGTGACATAATTGAGCGTACTACAGCTCCTGCTGAAGACAGGTAGTTACTATTACCTTAGTGAATTGGAAATACTTCTAATGTAGGTTTAAGAAATTTCGCTTGTAATAAATCAGCTTGAGTAGCATCAAAAAAAAAAAAAAAAAAAAAATGAAATGACACATCCTGCTAATTGTCAAAAAATTTTCTGAATCACATACCCTTTCCTTTGCCATTCTTGTAGATTGAAAAGAATAACATGCTGCGAAATGCAAAATGTGCAGGACCCATCGAGTGCCCGCCTTTTCATTGGTACCATCACAGGTAACATATTTGGATTGTGCGCTATTTCTCTGGAATTCTCCGAAGTGATACTTTTTGAGGAAGCAATTTTGAAAAGGTTGGTACTTACGGTTTCCGAGAACCACGATTTTTATAAAACATTCAAAATTGGATTTTAAAAATTTGTCAGGCATAGAGCTCCCTCTTCTATGGTGAATTCTTTATAAATTTTTTTTTTTATAAATTTTTTATAAATTTTATATTAATTTTTTATTAATTTTTTATAAATTTTATATTATATTTTTTTTATAAAAAAAATTTTTATAAAAAAAAGCCGTGCAAATTGTATTGTTAAATTGTAGCATTAACCCTTCGAAAGATGTTGGAAGGTCTGCTAATCAGATTATGATGAATCCTGTCGATGCCACTCAAGTTCTTATTGCTTTTAACAGCCATATTATTGTTCATTACAACTTGCTAAGTAGTGAGGTGCTGCACTATTGGACTATTCAGCAAACAATTACCGTAAGCCTGTTTTCATCACTGCTTTGGTTATATTCTGAACTTTAAATAAACACAGTTGAATAGAACGTTGAAAGAGTTGATGTATTGAATTCAATTTTATTTCATCACCTCCTAATTTCAATTGTTTATTGATCCACTGAAATAAATTATGAATGTAACGGAAGGCAAAGTCGCTTTGTGCGCATCAGAATTATTTTATTCCACACACGTTTGGATATTGCACACATCATTGTTCTAATTGAAAAATAAGTGTGGTTTTAATCTGAAGTTTTTAATAATTTTCCATAATTATGTTTTTTTTCATTTTTTTTTTGTTGAGAATCAGTCTGTAAATGTGTTGCCTCACAAAGTTCAAATTCTTAAAATCTTTTCATTTGTATTCTTCTAGAGTATATCATGGCATGTTGATGGAGAATATTTCATTTGTGCTCATAGTGATGGCTCGCTGGGCACTTGGAAGATTTGCTGTGCGGAGCCAGTTGAACAGTCCATGATTCCATTCGGTCCATTTCCATGCACTTCCATTAGCAAAGTAAGATGGATCTGTGCATCCAGGTATTATTATTAGGCGTCTCCTTTGCTTTTAAATTAGTATTAGAAAAGAATTAGAAAAGGTTGCAGTAATTTATGAGAATAAAAGAAGAGCCGTAAAAATATGGAAGAATTAAATTCAGGATTCTTTTCTTGTCTTCATTGCAGACCGTTGGTAATGGATGTTGTTTTGTTTTAAGGTTTTCATATTTAATATGTTTAGTATTCCATACGTCTTACGTCCACTATGTGTGACAAATGTGCAGAGAATAATTAAAACAAAGTAGAAGCTTTATTAGTGAAATCATAATATATCAAGATCAGTAAAAAAAAAAAAAGAGGTATTTTACATGGAAGAGTTAATTACTTTTGAAATCCTTCTTTTTTCCCTTCCAACAGGTATAATGATTTCGGTGTTTCAGTGTTGGATTTCTTAAAAAAAAGAAATTAGAAGCGGTTAGTATTATTGTATGATTTTCTGCCTGTGGGGCGTGTGCGTTGGATTAGATGTAGAAATAATATTTCTTTTTTGCTTTACTTTGGAATATTTCATTATTTTTTTTTTGTATTTTATGGTTAAATGCATATATTATAATTAGTAGACTTATTTTTTTTTCGTTCAGTCGAATATGTTTTATCATTTAGCCACCCATTACCGATCAAACTATATACGGGCGGAATGCCTCGTGCTTCTTATGGTGATCGCTACACTTTAACAGCAATGAGAGAAGATAGAATGGTGGTATTTGATTTTGGCAGCGCAGTTGTTGATTTCATTGTTGTACCTTCGCTGCAAAGCGAGGCAGGTAATGTGTAGTGTGTATTTTTCACAATTCTTTTTGTTTGAGATTCCGAACCTTGCAAATTCATGGCGAAAACGAAAAAAAAGAAAGAGAGAAAAGTTGTGCTACACAACAGATTTTACAACTGTTATCACATAATTCCTGAAGAAGCATAGATTGTGTATTCAAATGTTTAGTGGTGGATTATAACTTTTAATTCATCTTCATATCAACTTTCGAACACTGCATTCTAAAGTCATTTTCTAGGCTAAAGAGGAAGTTGCCTACGTAACTGGCATTCTAGGGTCTGATTTTTAAGAAAAGAATAGGTCTCTATTTTCGTGGTTTCTGCATTTAAGATCGTTGCATCGCTTAAAAGATGCAAAAAAAAAAAGTAAAATAAAACTTAAAAAAAGAAAAAAAAAACATTCCTCCATCTCATTAATCGCTGCTTTCATTAATTTGCAGTTATAGAATTGGTAACAGTAAAATAACAGTAACAGTGATTGCACTAATAGTAATGTGTTTTTTATTACAGGTGCAGATTACAAAAATTGCCTGGCACTAATGATACTTTGTGAGCAAGAACTTGTGTGTATCGATTTGACCGATGTAAGCTGGCCGCTTCTTAATTTACCATACTTGCAGCCGATCCACTCATCTCAGATTACATGTGTTGTGCATTATTCCAATATTGAAGAGCACGTGTGGAAAGTAAATATTCTCCCAATCTTCTATTACTTTATTTCTGTACATGTTCTTAGTTTTAAGATTTATAACAACTACCAGAGCCAGTCAATGCTTTAAATTCGTATTATAGGCATTGATTAAGGCTAGCGAAGCCCAAAATAGGTTGTCAGCGAAGTGTAAGTGGCCTATTCATGCCGGTGGCAATGTCCAAACACCTGTGCTTTGTGCTTCCACAAATGCTGAAAAACGGCAGCTGTTAATCACAGGGTGAGTTTTCGAATAAGTTTTGGAGATATTTTCATGCATTAAATCTTTAGTGAAGATTTATCTATCAGTTTTTCCGTAGATCTGCACGTTTTTATTTGATTATCGGGTTTCTGATCATCTTAAGTTATCATTCATATTTTAAAAGCTTCCAAAAAGAGCTTTTGTCAGATTTTTTTTTTTTTTTGAAGACATGAAGACGGTACTGTGAAGTTCTGGTCAACTGGTTCTGTTAGTTTGAGGTATTTGTTGAAAATTAATACAGCGAAAGAATTTGAAGGCTGCTTTTCGATTGGTGCCGATATTGATAGAGCAGAATGTGGATCTGAAAGTTAGCTTTCCCCGTTATCTAGTTTTAATAAGTCTAAAAATTGTTGGTGTAGACAAGAGTCTTAGAAATTTAGATGAATTTTTCCACTTGCAAGATTATTTTTGTTAAATAAACTAACAGTAAGTTATAGTTCATTTAAGAAAACCTTTTTTTTTTCAAACTTTTTTCTCTGAATTGATTTTAGTATGTTGAAAATGAAGTATAGAATTTTTAGATAGTTCAGTTGAAGCTTCCAATAATGGAACATCTGATGAAGACTCAAATGAAGTTACTGATTGGCCTCCTTTTCGCAAGGTGCTTTTTTTTTTTAATGTGGCACAGATCCTCTAGTATACTATATGTACTCTATAGGTCCCTCATTAATTTCAAGGTCGGAACATATGATCCGTTTTGCGATGATCCACGTTTAGCAGTGCAGAAAGTGTATTTCGATGTAACTAGCGGACAGCTGGTAATAGGTGGTCGTGCTGGCCATGTTATCGTATATGATTTGGATGATGAACCATCGGTGAGATCAGTAAATTTTAATTTTATATTTGAACCATTATTATGTTTTTTTCGCGTCTGATGGAAATAATAAAAATAATTCAGGCAGTCTTGACTATAATGCGAACGGAATATGAGGTTGCAGAGAAATCAAAATTACCATCGAACATAAATCAACAAGCTTTACCTCTTCGACAATCGCCGCTTGCATATTCAGTTGGATATCAGCCCTTCAAAACTGACCAGAACCGAAGGCATATTGCTAAAATTAGTTTGATTGAGTTGTTTAACAGTTTAATTGCATTATCAACGTTGATAACACATAACAGCATGAAGTTTGATGGTGTTAAATAAGTGATTCACTGTCGAATTAGTACGAACTAGTAATATTTAGCTGTTTTTGAAAAGAATCAACTCTTATTTGGCTGGAATTGATTTAAAGTCTTAATTAATTAGTTTTAACTTTGTATTTTTAGTTGTCTTGTCCAACTTCGTCCACCAGTTGCAATAACTGCAGTAGCTTCTCTTCGGTCACGCAATCTCTTAGCATTCGGATGCGAATACGGCTTTGTAATGTGTGATTTGAAAAGTCAGGCTACGCTTATATCCACATGTCTCCTCACCTTAAAAGGTTCTTTCATTCACCAATTTATTCAAATTATTCTATGAACCTTATGAAATATACCATTTATTATTCTGAACTAACAATATTTCTTTTTCATTTTAAACATTTTAAGTAAAAAAATGTAAGTTTTAGAAATCTCATTTAATTTCATTCCTTCAAGAGAAACTGTGGTTGTAGAATTATGCTGTAATAACGGCCTTGCAGAATTACGGGACGTGAACTTCTCTCTCATCAGGATGCACATACAAATTATCCTCTATTTACAAAATTGAGTTTTTGTAGATTAAAGTCACATATTAGTGAGTGCAATATGTTCATTGTATTTGGTCGAAATGCCAAGATCGAAAATCGTATGTAAGTGACAAATTACATTTGTTACAGAATTGGCTGATACAAGTACGTTATCAAGGTTTAAAAGTATGAAGAAGTCAATTCGGCAGTCATTTCGTCGCAAGAAAAAAATTCCACAGGTTATCATGTCCTTAATAGAAATGGAAACATCGTAATCGCGTGAGAGGAATTTATTTTAATTTGACAAATTAAAATGAAGTCTGCATTTTTATGCTTTTGCAAATTTTTATGAATAATCGGTTTAGGGTGAAATTCATTCTATAGAGCCAGCATGCTCTGTAGCTAATGAAAATGGGAATGAACTCAGACCTGTTGAACGCCAGATTATTTCTCGAGCAGAAGCACCTGTCAATAGTAATTTCCTTTTTTACCTTCCGTTCTTTGAAAAACTCTTACAGCGCCTCTGTGTGATAGTGTTACTCAGTGACGAATGCATGATGCATTTTAGTTGGTGACCCTCCTGTTTCTGCAGTCCGAGTGTTGAGATTTTTTCGTACAAACATCCTTTCCGCTGCTTCTTTAACCGATAGCCTTTGGATTGGAACAAATGGAGGTATTCATATCAATTAGATATTTCAAAGGTTGAAATTTCCATGTTTTTGATGAAAAACACATAGCTTGTATTATCATGCAGGTTTTATAAAAATGTGAGCATGTGTATGTTCAGGGGTGATATTTGCTTATGCAATATCGGACGATGCATTAAAACCAGAGGATGTTTGTGTTCTTGTGAAAGAAGTGCAGCTGCAGCATCGAGCTCCAGTTATTGATTTCACCTGTGCAGCTGTTGATGGGTCTCATCTTATCAAGGTTTGTTGAAGAAATTCTTAGGTGGCTACAATTTTTATCTTGTCTGTTGCTAGGTTTTTTTTTTTAATCCACTTTTTAAAAAATGAGAGCATTTCAGGGTTTAACAGGTACAGAAAGACTGATTATTTATACCGAGGAGCAAATTAAAACGTTTGCACTTCCAACAATGAAACCAACTAGATTTCGTTATAAATTTACGGGTATGGAAGGTTCACGAATTAGGAAGGCACAGCTCCTTACATTGCGATCAGCTACAAGTATATCATTTAGTGCTTTTGGACTATTTTTTCAATAAAATCACATTGTAAAACTTCATTTCGTTTCCTCATATAGCTTTTGTTTTCGCTCCTTCTCTTACCAAAAAAGTGACATTTTTGGCGTATTATGAAGCCCATAGTTTTAATTCATTGATTTGGAGCTTTTACTTTCTTTTCCCCTTAATTTGTGTAGTCGATTGCGGCCTTGATCGAAGAATTGGCAGGAAAAAAGTAAAACCCTATACGAGTTAAGGAAATTAATTATGTTTCGGCAAACATTAAGCTCTAATATCGTATTAACCATATATTTTGTCGAAACCTTTTGTCCTTTACCTTTAGTTCCCATTTTGTTCAGTAAATTTCACATTAACTTTTCAGATGTTTTCTGCAGTTTTTTTTTTTCTTTTCAGACCGAAAATTGTACGAAAAGTTCATTGTTATCATCACGAATCAAGGCGAATTGTTTTTATTTTCTGCGCTAACTATCAAACAGTATCTGAAAGTTCACTTTACAAAAGTATTGTTATTCTAAAGTGGCTTTGACTATTCTCTAATGGAAAATAATAAAATTTGAGCTTGTGAATTTCAGTCACATTTCGTGCACCATCGTTTATGGCATACAGCACGGAATGCTCCTCGCTGTCATATCCTCAGCATGAGTGGAATAATACTAAATCAGCTAGTGTATTTTATACTAGTAAACCCATACTGCAAGTAATCGTTATATCTATAGCAAAATTTCAGGCTTCTGATATTGAGGGAATTGCTTCGGCTGCATTATCCGAAAATGGTGAAATATTTTTTCTACGTCCAGGAGCTAGTGAATTTCAGCGCGCTTCTCTTACTACTATGCAGCATAATAATTTGACATCTCCTTTGAAGGACAGCAAATTTCCGAAAACATAGTTTTCTACATTAATTCTTTGAATTATTTCATAGTTTGTTTTCAGCATGGTTTATTACTTAAACCTAAAGTGCTCTTCCACTACAATTCCATTTCTTGTTTTGATAGTTATGAGTTTCCCTGCAACACAACGATTCAAAATTGGTTTTATGGAAGTTTAAAATTCCAAAGTTATTAGAAAAATTCTATTGGCTGAATTTATTAAGCTCATGCTTAACCTTATCTTTTTCCTTAAAAAAAAAAAAATCCTTCCTGAAGGTAGTGTTGCACAAATTTTTGTTCCTATCATGTCGCTTTGGTATTATTTACAATCCATTAAATTAAGAGACAGGTAGGTTGTTTACACGTATATATCCGTATATTTTATTAGTTTGTTGTGATTCTGGTTTGAAATTTTGAACAGTATTTCTAACATGAGCTTTTAATTTATTGTTCTTTACGAAAACCGAAAAATCCTAACCCTAACGTTTGCTTGCAATTTGGATTGTAGTAGTGAACAAAGAATTCTGTGTCGCGTTTTTTGAGTAATCTCAGTATGATTAACATTTTGGTGGTTTTAAGTTTTGTATTCATTTTTCTGGATTTTATTTCTCCGTCCTTTATGAAACAGGAATTATGTTGTTTTTCTAGTTATCTAAATGTGGCCCATTCTGAAGATCAGTTGAGTTTCGAACAAATCAGTTTGCCTAATAAATCTGATTTTTGCACACTGGATATGCAAGTTGAAATGTTGTTACGATCTTTATTATTCAACAATGTCTTAAGGGTGTTAATACCATGCTCCACTCTCAGTAAAAATGGATGAGGATGTAGACGAATAAAGTAGGTTGGTATAATAACAGTAGGAGTGATTATATGATAAAAGTTGTGAATTAGTAAGCGATCCATGGGAGCATCATTGATAATCTCGTTTGGTTTGATATAATACCGGTACAACAGATACTGAAGCAGTGACAGGAGATGGTAATTCGATAACGGAAAAATGAAAACTGTTGACAGATGTTAACTCCTACCGTGAGTGCGCAACGCATTCTTGGTGCACGCTATTCGATTTTGGTTTGCCTGGTTTCGAACTGTGTTCTTTTCTTGTTTAGTAGATCAGTTTATTGTACCGTTCACCGGAGGACACTTGTGAGTTCCTACTAGTAAGCTAAACAATTGTCAATGCCGCAGGACTAAATTTTGTTTCCATACAGCCGAAAAATCCATAAATACAAAGTGTGCCCGCTGTCGTCATATTTTTCGGAACTTGAACATTCTCAACACATTACATCATGTGCGTAAGTGGTGAATTCATGAGCGTAAATGGTGAACAGTCTGTATTATCACACAGCTGTTTGTTTGTAACGTCTCTCCATTAATAAGCTAAAAAAGGCGAATTTGAAAAACATGGTCTTTTTCAATTTCTGGTCTTAACAATTGATATTTTATATAGTGAATCAGGTCTAAAATAATTTGGTTCGTGTCGGGTTCGTAGTGAAAATCAAATATCTTTCTTTTTTTTTTCTAGGGAGGCTTTAATGAGCCACAGAAAATACTTATGTGATTTGTGGATGTTATCTTGAACTCTCCATGGTAGTCACAAAAGCATGAACTTAGAGGAATGAACGGATGTAACTGGTTTTCATTTAATACAAGCGAAAGAAGAGGAATGAAAGTCGAAAACGACATTTTTCATAAATGTCAAGTGTGTGGAAGGAAAAATTGACCTAAAAGAACAGAATTTAATGGGACTTGAAGTTAAAAAAGGTTATCAGTGGTGAGATATCAATGGAATTCATTCCGGTCGTGAGATCGACAGCACTAAGTGGATTGCTAGCCAGTACCGTTACATAAAAATATTTAGCAAACATTTCTTTTCGTATACGGGCTTGTAGAGACGTCATTATCTCAAAAGTATTTTGGAACCTGTTAATGAACGTTTTAATAGCGTCTTTTCATATTTCTTTAATTTCATAGTGTTTTTGGATCCTGAGCATTATCAATGATTTCATGTTCTCGATTACACTCGAAATTCTATTGTGGTGGTGTCTATGAAAAAATGAACGAGGAAAACTAGCCTGATTTTATTAATAGAAAACTAATGTTAATTTTTTTTTTTTCATTAAGTAATATATTCTCTTGCATTCCACGTAGTTTGGTAATCCAATGAGTACTTTCCACGCTTTCTCAGCGGCAACTTCAATTCATCTTTTGTGTTTGATGTTACTTCTTAGTTGCAGTCCTCATGGTGTATTCAGTTAGTAATTAATATTTCGCAGATAGAATCGGTCGTTCTATATCACTTGCTCAAGCTAATTAGTATCCTAATAAGGTGTTCTGCTTTGCTTTGTTGACTGCTGGTACTATATTTGTTCTTCGTAAGTTTGGTTCCATGATTTCCACCTACTAAATGTATCGAATCTAAAGTTTTGCTTTGCTTCTTTTTTTCTAAAAAATTATTTGGTCATATATAACAAATTAAGCTTGGAAGATATATGTTACCCTGATAGAGTAAGTTCTGTAAAATAAGCATTATCAGTATCAGGGTGCAGCAAGTTTGAAACTGAAGTTATCTTAAGGTGCTGAATAAATGCCTTGGAAAGTATTTACTCACTTGTTATTGAAGTTCAAATTACCAGCTTCATGGATATTGCACGAAATTTTTGAAGTTTTTCATCTTGTTTTAAAAAATCCGTTCCTCAAGAAAAATAAATTTTAATTATGAATCTGAATACTTGCGCTTATATATATATATATATATATATATATATATAAGCGTTTCGTGATTGTGATTTATATATATATATGATGATTGTATATGAATTTGTATCAGGTTCTTATTAACTCATTTCTGACATTGGTGATTGTTTAGATGGGCTTGGAGTGAAAGAAGACCTTGAGATTGGGTCCATCAGTGTTTAATGCAAGCTTTAGTGGTGAGTTCTTTTTCCAACAGCGAAAACAAAGATCGTGCAAAGATGTGAGTTTAACTAAAATTGGCAAAGAGGTAGCAGCATGTTCCACAGGACTCTCTTTCTCCACTCTCGCCCTTTCATCTCGAGATATAGTGTTATCAATTGAGACAGAAAAGTAGAATTCACATTCAACTGTCTTTCAGTTTCCCTTACTCTTCTTGTGTTCTTATAACACAATAAAAACGCCATTATAGGATGCATGCAAGCATTTCCGCAGCAGTTCACGTCAGGAACTGAGGTGAAAGCTTTTGCTGCTCGAAGCGCTTTCGAAGGTCATATCTAGAAGTAATGAATGTTGCTGTGCATTACAAACATAAATGCAGTGCAATGTCAACAACTCACTGCACTGATCCTGACTACTGCTGTTAGCAGCAGTAGTAACAGTCCAAGATGGATAGGACAGACTTCCTTCACATCACATGGCCTCTTTTAAAGGATGTTTGGTTGACGGTGCACATTGTATACTTCTGTGCTGACAACTTTCCTTCACCTTTGCCTGACAATAAACCAATCCCTCAAAATTATTCTTATTTAAAATGCGCAATAAAGCAAAAAAGCTTAAAAATCTAATTAATAAGAATTTTTGAGATAAAAAAAAAATTGATTTTTTGGGATTCATTCCCTTCAGAAGGAGATATATAGAAAGATAATCAGTATATAGAAAATTTCTAGCAGTAAAACTAAATATGAGATATGCGTTAATAAATTGTTTTATAGTCTCCTTCTCTCACGCAAATTCTGATGCACTTCTTCAGGTCCACTTTAATGATAAGATATATCAGATGTTGATTGTTTCTTTCGACTGAAATTGATTCTGGATTCATGCCATTCAGTCAAAATAAAACAAATTTGAATCTAGAATTTGGAGTGGTGTGAAATTGAGATCTTGTTTAGAAGTCCACATGAAGTGAATGAGATTTTATATCCCACAGTTTCAGCGTTGCTGTTGCAAAAATTATCATGGCAAAGCGCAGTCATTTTTTTGATCATGTGGTTCTTCAGATAATGATGTTAACTGATTGTATAACTCTAAATTTATAAATCATGTGCTTCGAGAAATGAAAAAAAAGTGGAAATCGTTTAATTTTGACAGCTTGACACAACTTGAAGTTGTTGACACGGTTCTTTTTCACTTCCATTGTTAGGGGCTACATGTTACAAATACACTATCTTCTTTGCAGCTGCTAAACAGTCAAAAGAATTTGCACTTTGAACTCAAACCTAAATCCTACAATCAATCATCCTGCGGAAGAGAGGTGAAGTAGGTTCGGTTAACAAGAGCAATGTTTACTGATTCTTTTAATGCTTCCATTAAATTGTTTTCTGGCTAAACATATAATTAGAAACTATTTTTCCTTGATCTTTAGATATAAATACCAACTATAGACTGTAAAAAATTATGGTAAAATACTGGGAGTGATTAAATATGATTGCAATGAGATCATTTTTTGGAGGCACACTTTTTGCTTTTCTTTCACTGGATTTTCCAAGTGAATAAAATTGTTGCATGTATACTCCCAAACAACAAAGGTTACGTCCACATTTGAATGAACGGTTGCATTTTTTTGTATTAGTATGTAGAATATTGCTTTATCTCCCAATAGTTTTATTCTCTTCTGTTAGAGTTGGCAGCTCCTTTCTCAGGAACTCAGAAGAGAACATAGTTCCTAGTTATTTAATTTGTGCTTGAAAGCAATCTCAATCCAAACTCACCAACTCTTCTTTATGGTCAGAAAAAAAAAAAGAACTGTTGTTTCATTTTTTTTTCTTGCTTTTTGCAGCTAGAAAATTGATTTGGCATCATGCTATTTGTAATAATGATGTTTTTTAATAATCTGTCATGACAAGTCAGGTAATTTTTTTTCTATTACGATATTTTCCTACACTCTACCACTTAATGGAAATTTAATCAGGGATACGAGGTATTTCTCTTTCTGACATGCAGAAGTGCTTTATTTCACGAGCGAAATATCTTTTCGAGTCGGGAGTTGCTATAATGCGTTCAGTCAACTGGACAATATCGCCAGGCAAAATCTCGGAAATTCGTTACGACTATGAAAGCTAGCTTGCAGAATAAATTTGAAAAAGGTGTTCTTGAAAGGAATTAACAAATCAGGTGTAGCAATGAAGGAAAAGAGTTGGGAAGTTCTATACTGAAGATGTGTACAATTAAAATGCATCTCATTTCAATTCATTTTATTTCGGAGGTCAATTTGGAAAATGGCAGCGTTGCTGGTTGAATGCCCTGGTTCTGAGCTCCAACTAACCACTAACTGATCCATGGAACCCCGATTTCTTCCTCTTTGCTGCTGTTGTTGTCCTGTCTGTTTCACTCAGATGATCACCGCTGGTCACAAGATGCATGCTCACTGCACGGTGACACACAGAAACGCCGATGCACACAGAGACACACACTGATGCGACATCTAAGAGATCTGCTGGTCAAATCTTTGGATGGTAACAGTGATGATGCCCTGACGTGTTGGTAGCACAACGTAGCACCGATGGATGGAACTGACTGAATGTCTGTTTATTGCCAGCAGGAGCGCTGCTGTGGAATCCAGCGAAATGATATGTACAAGAAGGGCACTTTCGTCGCTGCTCATCTTACTTTGTGAGAACAAATTAGGCTGCCATGCTGTCGCGAGTGCTGTCAACCAGACCCCTTCTGAAAAGCACCGCATATCTGCTCTTGTGTGCACCACCAAACCAATTGATTTGAAATAGCACTGCCTACCAGCAGCCATTTACCGTCATTATTTAAATTTCAATGTTAAGGTAACGAAGAATGATAAAACGAGAAACTGTTGATCGTCGATCAGTAGAGCAGGTTTCAAAATGCCCGAAGTTAATGGGAACAGACCAGTGACCTCAACAGAACTTTGCTTTGTTGCTAACGATCTAAAAGAGACTTACTGCGGCGGGAGGTTAACTTACAATTTCTATTCCCAACAAACATTATTGAATAAAACAGCGAAAACTTCATTTTACTAGCAAGACATTTCCTTTCATTTCAAATTAATAGCACTAACTGGAATAAAAAGATGACAATAAGTATGGACAATAAGAACGCTTAATAAACAAGTGTTCCTGCAGTCTAATATTTTTAAATTTATCATTCGTGACTTTCTGAAGAACACTAATGTCACCGTTAAATCCTACTCAATGAAATGTCGTTAAATGAATCAAGCATGAGAGAAATGCATGAGAAAGTATTACTTTCAACATTGTGTTACCATATGAAATTGGATCTTGTAATTGAAAAGGTAGTCTTAAAAAAAACAGACAATAAAAAATCACCAAGAGTCTAAAGGTGCAATTTGAAGAATGCAAAATTCAGTGTGAACATGCGCTTGTGTGTGAAAGCATTAGTTATTTTTTCAAGGAATGTAAATGTGCAGGAATCAAAGTCATCAGTTTTTGAATTTCCTTGAAAACATAACTAATTTAATTTACCATATTACAGAGATTGTTAGAACCAAAGAAAAATAAAAGAAACAAAGTGTCTGAGTTTTTCATTATTAGTTTCTGCCATTTAGGAAGGAAGCCCTGCCTGTAACTAAAAGAAAAAGCATTTGAAATTTCCTTGTGATTGAAGTCGGTATAAAATAATATATTTATCTGATAATAGTGAACACAGTTTAAGGGGCTGCGCAACAAATTATTGAACATGACATGAAGCCATGCTGCGAAACCAATGACACCTTCTAGACATCTTATTCTTTAAATTTTATTTGTAGAAAAATGACTTTTTCCAGGAGTAAAGTATGACACGGCAGAAAGCAAACTCTTTGTATGAAAGTTCTAGGATATTTGAGATGCTTATCAGTGAAGTTGCTGTTTTTACAGTGTAAATGAGCTGTTTGTGCGCGTGTTGTGAACTTCCGATGACTGTCTGTAGTCACTGCACTCTAGAATTGGTAGATGAAAGAAAGATGAGATATAGGCTGTCGTGGATGGAAGGATTAGTTGACGCCCGGAACGACGATATTTTGGAGAGGGATTCGGTTTACAGGGTGGATCGTTGCATGCACGGACACAGTTCAAAAAAGTTTTCGGGTGTTCTTATTGCTACTACTACTGCTGCTGTTGCTGATCTTTGCAAGTAGTGAGTAAGGAGAAATAGGAAAGGAAGGGCAGCGGAAATACTTCAGTGGCTGTTTAAGGTCAGCTTGTAGGTCGTCGACACTTGCTGTAATGCTCCAGCTTCCACCGTAGCTGCAGAGCCTCCACTCTGATGGCAACATCCAGCAGATTCTGGTTCTGTGCTGTTAGATACTTCTTGTCCTGATATCATAGTGCCTTCCGCACTTCTTATATGCTGGTACTGTCATAGCTCAGTTATTGCTGTAACGTATGCGCTAAGGAAGTGGTAGTATATTGACTGATGCGGTTGGTGGGAGGTGTGCCTTTTCCCTAGCACCGGCTGTCATCAGACTGCTGATGCTGCTCGCCTCGACGTGGTCACTGACCTGTCGTTACTCAATACTTCTTCTTTTGCTCCTTCTCCTTTTCCTCCATATTTATAACTAAATTTAAAAATCACTGCTAGTAACCATTCATGTTTCGAAATTACCACTCAATATAGCAGAAATTTTGCTAAATAAGCTGCCTCTGTCACAACACTTTTTATACCGTAGTGCTTTATAATAATGCTTGCTTCATTTGCTGTAGTTCCCTAACAACACATACAATATTAGCGTAGCTCTAGGTCAAGTTGCCAAATAAAGAGTTAAATTTACTTTTTCCTTTAGTTTTAAAAGCTGTATTCATAAGAGTATCTCATCATCTTTGGATGTTTATTTGAAGAATCTGCTAGAAATATTCATTGTTGTGCACGACCAAACAGATAATAGTACTCGCCAAAAAGACGTCGAGTTACTTAATGTGGTGAATATTCGTGCTCGAATGACCTTCAGCACAGCGTTATCGTAATAGTTGTGATGCTGCTATAGTCTTTGCTATTGCTGCTTCCATCACTGCTGAAAATCTTTACATTTCCATCCTTAATACTCGCGATTTCCTGATTCCATCATATGACCTTGCTTGTACTTTAACTACACTGCAAATTACCTTCTGACGCATTTTGGTCCCTAACAAGCCATACCAGCTACAGATAAAAGTCCAAATATTTAGACCTTTGATCTTTGACTTAAAAGCATAATTTTTTCTGATTAAACAGTAGGTTATGTAACAGAAAGAAAATTTAAAGCATTTGTTTGCTTACAATGTTAATTTTTTTTTTTTAATGGAAGAAGTTCTCCAAATATTTCTCAAGTGTTTCCTGGATTATTTCTACTTATCAATAACTGATTTTGTCCTCTGTTTGTAAAAGGAATGATAATTAGTTTCCTGGAAGCTTAAGAAATAAGTTAGATCGGGAGTAAAAAGTAAGAATTTTCATTCAAATATGAAATCTTTATATGTGACATATAAGGATTTCGAATTAAAGCCAGGTAATGTGTCACATCATGTAGTTATGAATGGCGATCCAAACACGAACACACACACACATGCATACATATGCATACATACACACATACATAGACAAACACATGCATAAAAATACATATACACAGAGCCCACTTCAAAAGCAAATTTTAATGGTGCCACAAATCGGCCGGCCACTATATCTCATGCTAAATCTAACCCACTTTTGTAAAATGATGCCAAAATTTCATTACACATCCATGCTGATGCTCATGTCTTCTACTCCTGCTCCTCTTCCAGTAACACATTTTCTTTTATCAATCGCATCTTCCTGCTATTTGTTCTTCAGTTCTCCTCACTACATCTGGTCTACTTTCCATCGTTTTCTTTTCGAATCTGATAACTAAAAAGAATCAGTTCAGATCAGTGAAGTGGATGAGGAATTTACCAAGTACCTTCCAAGTCTTCCGCAGATTTGTTATTTTTCTACCAGGAACTGGAAGTGGCACAAAATAGCGATGCTACAGCGGAAAGCTAACTGCCTCTAAACAGAAATGGAAAGTGTAGCATAAATTGCTCAGCTCAAATATTTTCTTGACAGCAACTCTATAGAAAAAAGCATTCAAATTTTAAATGAAACATTTGTGTAGATTATAATAGGAAAATTAGCATACGGTTTTGAAGGGTCGTGAGTATGCGAAATGAGACTGCTACTGCGGACTCATGCTTTTCCAACTCCGTTATTTTATGGAAGTATTTTAATATATCGCGTGTTACTTCTACTGTGCAATAGAAACGTACCATGTGATCAAATCGTACTGAGTTTGGAAAAAGTGCAAGAAATGCTGAGGGCTAAGAGACATAATTAGCGAACCGCTTATATCGGACTGGGTACTGTAGCTTTTCGTAGCAAGCTTTTAATGCAGTGTTTGTCTTACCGTAATGCGTAACGATTTGCAAGCTAAGTCAAGAGGTGTTAGCACGAATAGCACGAAGGGAGTGGAACATAGAGCTGCTCGCAGTAATATGTCTATCTTTTACTGCTTCCGTCACCTCTCTGCCAGATTTTGTTCCATTTGGCTATTCATACGTTTGCATTCTACCGGCTACCTTTACTCTACAGCTTCTGACATCTCTTGCTTCCTTCATTATTTTGCTCTTGCAGCCAAAAAGCTCAAGGTTGAAAATGTGTATTTCTCTATCGTCATTTCTCTCTCCTTCTGTATCTCTCTTTGGACTGTTTTCCACCTGCAACCTGCATGTCCTTTTAAATGCTCCTATCGGTATGAAAGAGGGAAGGGGTCAGAGGAGTGTCCTACTTGAATGCTGCGAGTCTCTTCCCTTCAGCTTATCATCCAGTAGTTAACAATTCCTTATTAGAATATTTCAGAAGTACTGCTGCCCCATTAGCAGCAGTAAGCAGTTGAGCAGTGGCCCATCTTTCGTCAATCCGCTATCATTCGCATCTTATACAAAGCTCAGTTAAACAACTTTGTCAGCTGTGAAGTTATCATCCATTCATTAGTTATTTTAACATTAGCCATACTCGAGGTCTGGCTAACAATCTCAACATTGCATAATATTGAGGAAGTTCAAGAACAAAAATGTTACCAAATTGAAAACATGAGCTTATGTTCCAACTGGAAGCCAAATTACATAGAAAATTTATTAAATTAACTTGACTTGACTACAGAAATAAGAGAAATTTCTTTCCTTTGTAAAACCACGCATATTTTTTAAATTTAATTCATTATAACAAGTTTGCAGTAGCTGATAAAATATTACGCCGTTTGTAATAGTTAAAAGAGCCTAGAAGGCTTTCTCAACTATCAAAAAAAAAAAAGCATGATTTCATATAACAAAATAATCGATTTAACAGTCTCTAAAAATTAAATAGAAGGGAAATAGAAGCTATTACAAAGCTGAAATGACAATCATTCAATTGAATGGGAATTTTAAATTTTTGAAGGAATTCTAAAATATTGATTTGAATGCAAATTATGATGTCGAGAAAAAAGAAATTAATCTTTAAGAAATTTGAGTGAAAACGACCTTTTTTTTTACGGAAAACCTTTGGCCTCTTTTTTTTTGGATCTTCGGTAATATCGTTACTTCATTTATGCTGACACTTTTTACTCTTTTTTTTTACTGTAGGAAAGTTTCATATCTTGTTTCAGCGTAGTCTAAGGATATACCAAAAAAAGAAACTGTTAACTACTATAGTAATGAAAATATTAGTGGAATATTATGAGATGTTCTGATAATGATTAGCTAGGCTAATTATTCATGCTAAATGTTTGTTTCATGAACATTTGCATACTGGGAAAAACAAAGAGAATAACAGAGTGTCGCACAAAATGGCCATCCATGCAAATGCTCTACTATTCCATAAAGGCCTTATAGTATGAATCGGTCACTTGCAGTAGTGTCATAATTCTCGAATGTCAGGAATGAGGATGGTTTTTTTTTCCTCCCTCAGTTTACTTTTACATTTTTATAATTAGTTAGAAAGATAGTAATAGAAAAGATGAGCACACTTGTAGGCAATTTGTCACGAAACTAACACCCTCTGCTGATCACACTTTATTGTTAACTGAAATGTTCGACTTGCAAGAACGAATTACGACTACAGTGTTATAAGTAATATTGGTGCGAAAATGAATTAGCTAGGTACTCATGAAATTAAGCCCACACTGCTCGTAGAATGCTAAAGCCAAAAGATGTACTGCTCATTGGTTGGTCGATGGTTTGCTTCTTTGCACTGCCTCTCATCATTCCTATGACTTCAGCACTTTACTGCTCTGTTCTATTGAAATCTACATGAAGATATGTGCAGTTAGCTGTTACTTTCAATTTCCAGCTTCAACTCATTATTGAGTTTTTAAGTCGCTTTAATCTATATAGAGAGTTTTAGTTTTGGGGTGAAGATGGAGATAGAACTTAACGAAAGTGCTATAAGGAGAGCAGTTCGATTTTGGAAATGGCTTCATACGCACTGATTGGTTACAGTAAGGTAGCTGCTATGTTCCCGTTGCTGGCAAGTAGACATAACTCTCTCAACACAGAAGTAGCAGCAACGGTTCACTTTGTCGCCCTTATTCATCGTCGTCCCTGAAAATTGGAGCCTTTGCAATGCCCCTAGTGGCAGTGTCAACCCCTTTGCCTCCTGCCTACCCCCTGCCGCCTATTCCCCACCTCTGCTTGCTTATCTGACAGTACGCACCGCATTGTGTCCCAGCAGCAACGGAGAAAACTGTTGTTGCTTCATGCTCAACTCTCAACCGCTTCCACTAGTTCCTCGCCAGAAAGTCCTTCTCCTCAGCAGCTCATGCTTCGCGCGGACTTGAACGGTTTGCTCTCATCAAAATCCTCTTTGGCTATTTGCGCATCTATAACATAGTAGTTTTCCTAAGCTCTTGCACCACAGCGTCCAAACGATATCTACGAAAAGAAAGTTAATTTACTTGAGTTAAATTATCAGCTTATTAGGAAAACGAATTAAGCTTTTGAAATCTTGATAGTCATATGAATTTTAAATGAACGAAGGTCAATAAACTCGATAAAATCTATGCTTTAAAGTAAACAAACTTATTAAGAGGATCTACGGAATTCTTAATTTCCAGGTCCAACTATGAAGAAATTTTTCTTTCAGCAACTACTATAATGTATCTATCGATTTCTTCAGTCTTCACTTTATATTAGCTACTAACATTATGAAAATTGAGATCATCGACAATTAAAGTTGTGTTAGAATTATGTTTAAATTGTAAACCTTGAAGCTAAATATCAGTACTTTTCTGACGACAGGTTCTCTGAGTTGTTTGACGCAATATTGAAAAATTTGCTGTTAATGAAAGCTCAATTGCTCAGTGTCTCAATAAATTTATTAGTAAATTTAAAAAGGCTGTAATGCCACTGTCATCTGCGGACAGTGAGAGTAACGTGCAAGGAAAAGCTTAGAGGGAAGTTGTTGTATAAAAGAAGCTATTTGGACCGCTGCGGTCTTACTGCTACTGCCGCATTCATCGCATCGTTGACAACAATGCTTCCATTCTCCAGCTCAAGGTCACAGTTTTTGCTATAATGTACCAAAATACGACATGCATACTCACATTCACACACAGACACACACACACACACATACACACATATGCATATATGTGTGTACAGTGAGGACAGTTAAAGATGGACGACAATATGCAACGCCCACAGTCTATCTTGGCATGTTGTGGCATTCGGGCACATGCTTTCGGTCAACCACCGACCTTCACCTGACTACTACTACTACTACTACTACTACTACTACTACTACTACTACTACTACTATTATATTATTATTATTTTTTATTAGTATAGCACTACTTTTCCAAGCACTTTAACCGCAAGCCTTGTCATAAGCAGCAGGACTACATTACGAATATTTATACCAACTAACTGCTCAGTGATTTTTCTTGCCCAAACGAGGTTCTCAAAGGTAGGAACTTTTCCGAAGGCCATAACAGATTCCAATATTTTTTGCAAAATATTGGGTTTGTTAAAAACTGAATGGAAAACAATTTCCCTTTTCTTTGTTCGTGCTGCCTCTTTCTATCCTTTACTGCAATCAGATGCTGGTCTGATTTAATTTTTTTGCAAAAAGTCCATGAATTTATTCAAAGTTATATCACTTCACACAATTTTAATTATGTCATCATTGCTTTATTCAGGAATTTCTTCGAATGCTATGGCTTCTAGACGTTAACCATTCTTTTAATCCCTCCTTATTACTCATAATAAATATGCTTTCTCATAGTGTCCCCAACAATTTGGTTAAACGAAAGGTCAACCGTTAGTCGTCCTAATATTTATGTTTGTTTCAGAAACAAACCTTAACCAAAATCCAGTTTAACTTCTAGAGTATTCCTCTAAACTCAAGCAAATTTGAATTATGCATCTTTTTATTAAAAAATTATTATTTAAACAATAAATGCCGCAGACGATTTCATTAAATAAGTTGCGTTAAAGATGTGTTGCGCAAGACTGTGTTAATGCAATATCTGCTGCTATTTATGGTAATTATAAACACGACAGGACGCTATGTCATTTGAGCTTCTGCGTTTATCGAGTACTTTTTCTTTTTCGTAAATCTATCTTTATAATTAGGCTTTACATAAAAGTTCAACTTAACAGTAGCACGTTTGGTAATAAAGCAATTATTATTTTAATCTTCAGTTTTCCTAAGAACAGTACAAAATTTAAGAAATTTCCGAAAAATATCATCTCTGTCCTTATTAAAAAGCTACAGACATCGTATATACTGCTTACCATTTCTTCTTTATTCAAAGAGTTAATTTGGTTTTAATCGTCCTCAGTTTATTCTTTTTTTTTTATTACGTTTCAGTTGTAAGTGAAAAGCTTGAATATTGGAAATTATTTGTTCAGTGTTGCCTCCTTGCTATAAATCACTAGATTTTCCTTAATTATTTTTGTTCTAAATCCATGAGATCTGAGTTAGTCATTCTATCACACTGTGCCGTTGAAAGAGTAGCAGGAAATAGTATCAAAGTGTTGCAATATCTGCGTCTTAAAAGTTTCAAGCGAAACAGAAAGGTAGTGCAACGTAATTGTTTAAAGAGTTGGATCACGCTACTAGCTCTCATGCGCTTCCTCGGTAGTCTAATGTGCATTCTATGACTCTTACAGTTGTGTTATTATCGGTGGAAGCATTGTTTTGAACAACAGGACAGCTGTGACAAATTTGGTAAATTTAGTTCCCACAACTTATCATTTTAATCCATAAAAAATAATTCGGTATATTTTGACAAGAAACTTTACAAAACAAAATTTAGTGATGGTTTGTAGTATTTATTGTTCGGTTTGTTGATGATTGTTCCTTTATTTTTCCTTTGATTTTTCATCATGAATCAGAGCGCCCAGGCCGACAGACCCCAATATGCAAGTGCTGTTCACGCTCCTCCTTCTTCGTCCGTTATTCTGTAACGAGTTTTGTTTGTTTTCTCTAAAATGATGTGTGATTTTTTTGTTGAAAGCCAGTGCAACTCATATCCATTTTCTACACAAAACTGTTTGATCAAAATGTGCTCCAGATTTTCGCTTTTCACTTCGGGAACTTTCCATGTACGGAATTAAAGTTCATTTAAAAATTTTGTTCTATCTCACCAAAATTCTTTTCTTTGAGAAGGAAACTGGTAGTCAAACGAACATGACTAAAGATATTTTAGTTTGACTAATGTTTGCGTAAGATCAAACTACTTTCAAGAGCTTGTATTTAAGACTTCTTTTAAAGTTTAATTGCAAATGGGAAAATTGCTTTAAAGGTGTGGCGCTGCCTTCTTTTGGCTTTTGAGAGTATAGTTAAGTAAATTTTCTGTTAACTAATGCTCAATGAAACAATAAAATTCATTTCATAGTTTCTATTCTCCTGGTGCAGTATTTGCTACTCTTTAAATCTGCTATACCAGCAAGCGAAATAGAAATGATAATCAATCAAATTCTATTGCAAAAATTTGTCAAATTAATACTCAGAAAAATTTTGAATGATGATTCACATTCAAATTATAAGTATTATTAATTGGAAATACTACACAACTTGCTTTTTTTCCCAGTCTCTGTGTTGCTATAGGGAAGTAAATTAAAAGATGTTAATAAGAAAACATTATCATTAGGAGTTGCGACAAAGTAGTTATCTTCAATGCTATTACCCTTAGTACTAATGCTATCGAGTTTATCATAAAACTTCAGCATTACCAGAATTTTTTGATTGCATAAGTAGTAGTAGAACTGTCAACAGCTACTAGCAGTTGCTTGGCTCTCATAAGTAGTGTAGCTTTAGTAGTCGGAGTGATTGCTCATTGGCTGCTATTCAACATACATCTTTCTCGCTGCATTCTCACTAGTACCAGCTATTTCTCTGCTACCTCTGCTTATTCCCATCCTCCCAGTCCGTTTGCTAAAGAGCATTGGCTTAGGCTTACGGTATTACGCTCTCATGCTGATTACCTTAATCATTGCGCTTCACTTCTATGTAGCAGTGATGTCTTCGAATATTCTCGCAGCGTTGAAAATGGTGTTGCTATTGAAAATAGTCTGGTTGAGAAATTCGAGTAGCTTAAGAAACAATACAAAACAACAGCAGAAAGTTAGACATGATGCTACAGTAAATTCTTGCAAAATGTAATTTATTTGGTAAATGAATTTTACTTTGAGATGTGTCCTGAAGCTGCATAACTTGTACAGTTTTCATGGTGATATCATTATTATATCTATGGTAATTTTTGACAAAAACAGTTACTGGAAGCAACAGTTGCAATTACTCTTTTTCTTGTAGTACTAGAAAATAATGGCACATGAAATTTATTGCTCTTTTGATTTTTCTAGCAGATTTGTTTCTTATTTTCATCTTATTATTTCTTCTGTATGAACAAAAAAGGAAAAAAAAAGAGGGCGATATTTTTTTCATGAGTAGAAACTTCTCTCTTCCATTTCTATTCATTATTCCTTACTTTTGCTTACACTGATAATAAGACTTTTACTTAAAAAAAAAAAAAGAAAAGATTGACCTGTTATTTAACTTAACGATAAAGATGAGGAAATAATTAAACATATTAGAGAAATGATTTACGAAAAGAAATAATTTGGCAAATACGGATATGTGGAAAAGCTAAGAAAAGCTCTACCTTCTGCAAAAAGGATTATTTAAATTCTGTTCTCCTCCTTTTTTTCTCTCTGTTTTCCTCTAGCGCATTTATTTTGGTGTGAAAAAGAACGAAAAACTTGTTTCTAATCGGAAGTGGAAACAATTAGCTGAACAATGCTCACTTGCTTTCTCTTTTTGCATCATCATCAGCATCACTTTTCCAGGGCTTTCACTTCCTCCTTTCTCTTTCTTTTCTGAGTAAAAATGCTCTTATTGTCTCGAAGTTCTTGAAGGATTCATATAAATTCGACATTGATTAGCTGTCTTTTGTATTATCTGCCCTCTGCCCCCCCCCCCCCCACCACATGTAATTATGTATGCATTTGATCTGTTTATAATTATTCTTAGGACATTCTGTAGATGATTATTTTTGTAAAATATTTGCCATCTTAAAGATCTGAAATTGTCAGTCTGAGGGAAATGAATGGTTGAGTCGTGCTGTCTTTTGAGGTATCCAGGTACAGTGTTGTGATAAGCATTTACAGTTTACAATAGCTGTCAAATGTTTGTGTTAAATTGGAGTGTACAAAGAGAAGACGACGACACGGAAAAGTATAGCTTGATGGTTAGATAGCTGCTGCATTGTAGACAAGTAGCAGGGTTGCGAACTCGTTTCCTGACAAATAGCATGTGATCGCTCATTAACCACCAAAGTACGCAATACATTCACATATATAATACACGCATACACACATGCATACATATGCACATGCACAGCAACTGTAAGTTGTTAGGCAGTTAAAAACAACAGTTAGTGCTACCGCTGAAGCTTGCCACACACTGCTACTCTTCTTCCTCCACATCTTTGGTTAGTGAAAGAGCTCTGCAGCCGAATTACAGGCAGTAATAGTTGCAGTTACAATTACAGTTACAATTAGAGTTATAGTTGCAGTAAGTTACAACTGTAGCTACAATACAGTTGTGGTTATATGTTATACGGTTACAATTATAGTCATGGCCGCAGGAACAATCGCTGCAACTGTTGCTCATAGACAAAACTGATTTCATTAAGACCGTAAAGGAAAGGGTGGAGGTGGAAGTTGAAGTTGAAGTGATCAATCAGTCATAAGTAGTAGTAATAGTAGATGCAGCAAGGGGAGAAAAAAGCATTCCGCTTCTCCTCCTTGTTATCGCATCAAGTGATAACACGCTATTAGCCCCCTTGTCTCGCATGCTCGAAATCACCAGCTTAAAATGCGTTCATTCACTAAACTTCAGCCCACCGTACTGTCTTACCTCGCAGCTAATAGTCCTAAAAACTTTTCCCACTTCTCCCTTTTGTTTTCAAAAGATAAAAGCAAGTGATATAATTTGTTTCTTATCCAAATTTCAACTTTAATCATAATTAAACTTTTTGGGAATGAAATTCAAACTGGAATTTGAACTGTTGCTTGTTTTGCTTTGTTTGCATTTCTTATATTGGCTAAATCCATCTATTCCATATAATCATTTTATCAGTTTAGTGTCCGGACTATTCATTAGGTTTCAGTTCTTTTTTTTTTTAAGTCGAAATTATTTCATTTCCTCAATAGGATAACTTGGGAAATTTATCACTATTTCGAATTCCTTTAACTGCTCTATCACTTCGTTTTTTTCTCTACTGAAGAAAACATGGAAATAATGTCGTTTTCTGGAAATAATGTGAATGATACTGAGAAAACTGTACTGCTGCAGAAAAGATCCCTAAGTACCGCCCAGTAAGAACAAATAATATAAGTTATCCAAGTTATAAGTCAGTGATATAAATGTAAAGCTATTAATTGTTGTATCTACATATCACGTCATTTATCCTCTCTTTGCATATATTTCTAACCAGTTTATTCTTTTTCTGTTAGCAGTGCCGCTAAATGTTTCGGGCAAGCAACATGTCATTGCAACTGTTTGCTACCCAAGAAATAAACAAAACCGATTTTTTTGGTACGTAATATTTTGTTTATCCTATATCGTAAACATCTTGTATTTTGAATAATACTTCTGATGCTATAGATGACCGCAGTGTCAGCATATCATATAGTTATTGCTTTTATTGTAATGGTCACTGCTGAGAAAGGAAGAAATACCGGACAAAGATTTTAAGGAATTCAAGTGAAGATATAACTGAATGTCTTAATGTATTTTCAATCAGCATTTTCCTAAGAGAATTTTTGGCTTATGCTATACAATTATATAGCATTTAAATTAAGTATGTTGGCCATCATATTTACTAGATTAATATCGTTTGATCATAGCTGCAGAAAATTTAAACCCTTAGAAAAAAAAAAATTATGTCAAAGTAAAAAAATTTTTGGTTCCGTGTGAAGCCTTTATATTTTTCTCCTTTCCACTTTATTCAATTTATTTCTAACCGAGAGAGAACAATCCTAAAGAGGAATGGAAGTAACTATTTTTGTTGAATTAAAATACACGGTCTCAATGACAAAACACTTCGAATTCTTTGCATATGTTGCAGTTTAGTGAGTGGGATATCACATTAACTGTACCTCAATTTAGGACATCGAAAAATTAGAGATGTAACTTCGTTAACTTTATTTTCATGTTCTGATATAAAACCAACTTTCCCAAATGCTTCTTCCCAATCAAATTATAAAATTTAAATTTTAAGGAAAATACAGCGATAATTTAAAAGTTTTAAAATTAGCAGAGAACTAGTGTCATTGGAGAACACACTTCTTCAAGATATTGTATTAAACCTGTTTGCGTGCATATTCGAAAACTCGACTTCTGGTGGAGTAGTTCGCAATGAGCTGCATGCCTCATCTTAAGCACTGTAAGATATTAGTGGGGCGAAAGCAGCATGGAATATGCAAATTAATGAGTGCATTTCTACCAAGTAGGAAGCATTGATAGGTGACTGGACGAATATTTTACTCATAGTCTCGTCGCACGTATTCTTCGAACTTTACTTATGAGACATCTCTCACCAGAGTGAGCTTATGCTCGGAGAATAATGGAGTTCGAATGGGACAGCATATGTGCTCTGCTCTGAATCTTCACAACAGCCTTTCCAACAGAAGCTGCTCGACTGTCGCCAGGTGTATCATGTACCTGCGCTGCTGCTTTCTTCAATTCTTCGTCACCTTTTATTTCCTAATTTTGAGCACTCCAATGAATAATTGATTGAACATTATTATTGAAATCGATGAAATCCAAAAAAAAAAAAAGAAATGTGATTAAGAATAGCATAAACAAATATCGGACTGTAATTACTTCTCATCATTCAATCCAATTTTTAAATGAACTAAAAGTTTTTCGAGAAATGGATCCTTTGCGGATAACAGTAGAATACTTATCAGTTAATAATGAGAGACGGAGCAACAAAAAAAATCTTAAGGAAAAATCCAATGCTTTAAATGTACTACTACTGTTAGAAGGCTAGATGGGAGTAAGCAATTTCGAGACCTCGTTCGGGTACTGATGCCAACGGAGATTAGCCGAACCAGAAGGGCGCAACATTACTGAGAGGGATATGAAGTGACATTATTCATGGTAAAGGTCATCAACATATCCTTCTCCTTACTTCTTCCCTTCCCCAACAAACATTTCAACTTCAGTAATTTCTGACGCTATTGCTTCTCCTCAGGTACCACGGTGTTTTCATGTCTACATTGCAAAATCAAGACCTACCATTTAATAAACTGCTTTCTTACATTTTCTTTCGATCACGTATTATGTAACAGGAAGCTTGTTAGACGAAGCAGATTCTACATCTACATCTAGTTACTCAGTCCATCCGTTGTTTGCTGTTTTACTGGAGAAACCATAAAATATTATCAGTCATCAACAATTATATCCACTTTTATTGTACCAAGTTTGTTTTAAAATGTGCTTTATAGTTCTAGCAGTGATACTATCATAACCATAAAATTTATCCTCTTCACTTAGCCTCAGCAATGACCGATTTTTGGACACTATGTTCATTGCTATAGATTAAGAGAAAATTGAAATCAGTTTCTTTTCAGGTATTCGAAAATAGATCACACACTGTAAAGGTTTTCAGACATTCAAAGTTGCGCTTTCTCTATTGCTGCTACAGCTAAATTTTCAACTGCACATCTAAAATTCTTTTGTTAAAATTTTCACTATTTTTATTGAAGCTTGCTGAAGAAGACTCATCGAAATGCCGTATCGTTCGGAACTGAAAAGACCTGATTTGAAAGGTTTCGTTTTTTTTTTTCCTACAAATTCCTTTAAATCTTAACATTCGAAACGAAGTTTACTTATAGGTCAGTGATTAATATCTTTTCCAATGGCAATAGAATATATTATTGAGAATACATCGGCGATATGAAAAGAGCAATTTTTTTTATTGAACATCACTGGACTGTTGATTTTCCGGAAGGAAATTGATTGTGTGTAGGCTAATTACAGTGTCCATAGATTTAAGCACATTGTATTATATATATATATATATATATATATATATATATATATATATATATATATATATATATATATATATATATATATATATATATATATATATATATATATATACATATATTTTTTTTTTATTTTTTCTTTGTATATACATATATATACAAAGAAAAAATTTTCCTGTGGAACATCAAGTTAGTTGTATTATAGGCTTTAGAAGAAAAGAATTTTTCCAATGCAGGAAATTCTGAAGTGAAAACTAAATTAGTGATGCTGATTCAAATACGTAAAAGTTAACATTTAGTACTATCCTTTTTTCCTTAAATGCCTGAAACCTGTATCATTGAATGGGAGGCAACTCTTTGTGTATACAAATTTTCTACTCAGCATTATTAGCTGCTATTAATACAGTTCATGGAATTTCAAAGCTATCATTGTAATGTCCAAAATTTTTTTTCCCTTCCACTTTTTTAACTGGTATCTCATACCTTACTCATCAAACAATTTCAGTGATTTAACTTACGCTTAGAAGTCTTCATTTATTTCTTAACAAATATTCTTCCATGCATGTATGAGATATCCATTGAAAAATGAAGTAGCATTCAGAAATCCTTGACTAACGTGAAAATCCTATTATAACAAATAATGGTCTCAAATCATGTCATATGATTTTGATAATTTTAAATGTCTAGTATGTTTCAATGAGTTTTATTATTGCAGTTAAATTACAAATATTTAGGTACATTTCCATGTTCAGTTTGTGGCAAAGTATTTTGTCATTCTTCATCGCTGAGTCGACACCGAATGCAAGCTCATTTTAAAAGCTACACTTGTACACAGTGCAATCAGGAAATTTCTAGTGAGTTTTATTTGAAAATTTTCAACTAACATCAGTCATGTTTTTATTAACTAAATTCGAAAAGTGCTTTGCTAACCTACCGAAAAAGTTCTACCTTATAGTTTTCTTTCATTCGCTGTAGTTGAAACCGCATCAAATCTTATTTTTTATGCCAAATGTAACATCATAGCCCTTAAAGAAGAAAAAGTAAATTGGCATTATCAAGACATTTAAAAGATCAACTGCTTATTTCCTTGTGAACAACGCTTGCTTAAGGGGGAAATTATTCAATCTTTTCGATTTTCAATAAATTTCTGATTTTCATTTTTTGAACTTTACATCACTTTTTGTAAAATGAATGAATTATTGTTGATATGACATATTTGATGAAAAGCCATCGCTTTTAGTGTTATATGCTTCATTTTACTAACCTAAAAATACTCACCTTTAAAATGTTTGCGAAAATAAACGACAATAAAGGAACAAGTAAATTATGAAAAAGTAAACTTGAAGTAAACGTAAAGTAAACTCATTAACTCTTCCAATCAAATAGTAATATACTGTGTTTGACTGGAAGAACGAATAACTTCAGATTTACTTGTTTGAAGTGCTTCATATGGAAATTTCAGATTACTACGCTACAGTCATAATAGGAGAATTCATCATCAATAGTAGAATTCATAATTTTATTTTTTAGAGCAACTTTATATAAAGCGACTGAGTGAAACCGTTTTCCCTTCAACTCACTTATTTTAGAAAAACATTCTTTCTTTCAAATTTTTATTCCAAAAAGCTCGTACATGGCGCTTATCTACTGAAATTCCATCTTAATTAGTATTTAGCCTTTGTGGTAAGTCAGTAGTTCTCAGTGCATCTTCTACGTTCACCTTAACCACAATTCGTCATTTGTGCAATCCCACATTGACTTTTTCAATCACTTACTAAATGCCCCACTTGAAAATGTTACCTCAGCGGTTTCAAAGCATACTCTCAGAGTAGAAATTTCTAATAAGTTCCTTATGAAAATTTTCTTCTATTGGAAAATTTAGTGGAGGAACCATACTGAATGATTCAGTTACGTTGTATTGTTCTAGCTGTTAATTTCCTCTGCTCCCTTTCCCCATTTCGTGATTTTAAAATCTTTTCCCTGCACAGCTATTAAGGTCTTAAACATGAGAAAAATTAGTTTCTTTCCTGAAGAAATTTTTTTCAAACAGCTTGAGGACATTTATTGTCGTAAAAGTATTTATTTTTCAATCCTGAAGTATTTAGAGAGTGGTGAGTCAGAAAGAGGGACAGTCAAGATGTGCGGTTTGTATGGTGCTGTCTCTGCACAGTACAATACGGGGGTCAAGAAGTTGAAAAATGAATTCACATGTTATCGGTGAAGTGCACAAAGCGTTCATGACACACTTTTTGCTTAATTGGACTTACATTCTATCTTCTCTTGTTCAGTTCACTGTCGGTTATTCCTTTGTTTACGGTGAGAGGGTTGTTGAATGTAGATATAGTAATGGATGCTGGTCTCCAAAGAGAAATGTAGAGGCACTAATTGGTTACAACAAATATTCCTCATAAATTTTACGGGAAGTGAATCACAGGTGAATTGACACGCTGAAACTGTAAAAAACAATACAAACACAAGAAGTATCAGTTTTTAAGTATGATTTTTCTCTCCTTTACCTTGCTGGCGTTTCGTTCATCGAGATTTACTTCACTCATCTCTGTTCGGTATTTTCTTCGGGTCGTTTCGCTTCTCCGCTTTTTGCACTCATTTATAAAATCTATTCGTGTTATATAGGAATTCGAATCAAGTGGAGAAAATCTTATATATATTCTTAAATTTTCTGCTAAAATAAATGAAAGGCATTTATTTTCTTAAATTAAGTTTCCAATAACAGGCTGTTCTGGAAATGAAACGCTACGATCGCATATGTTTCGAATACATTCCATTTCACGAATGTTTATGTGTCGGTGCTGTAATTGGGCCTATCCTGATAAAACAAGTTTACATATACATATGCAGAGTATGTTAAGAAATGGTACTCCTGGTGATGTTTCCGTTCTTGCTAGAAGCTCCAGTGATGGTCCTGGAATGGCTGGAGGTTTGCTTCGTATTCTTCTTCAAGCACAAAAAAAAGTTTTATGGATACTTCCAGTAATAAATCAGAAGAGGAATTAAAAAAAGTTTTTGTGTTCAAAAAGGGGTTTTCTTTTTTCATTTCATGTAAAATATATACCTACATTTATGTAATAAAATATATATTTATATTTTATGTAGCATTATATATGATATTTAAATTTTTGTGATAAAATGAGAAAAAACACATGACAAAGAAACCCTTACTGTAAAAAAAATAAAATAATACGAAACTGTTATTTCTTGTCACTTTTTCTGGGCATAAGAAAGAGTAGGAACTACTGTTTAAGGCTATTTTTCAACAGAAGCATCCATGCTGCAATTACTGATTCGTAAACAATATTGTTCAATCAGAAGAGCTCTTATAGCTCCAATTATTGCTGCCTGTAGTTGTTTGCAGTCGTGGGAGAGATGTCACCAAGAGAACTTGAAGGAAGCCCATCCGTAAGTCCTCATGAACCCTGTGGAAATGAATCGCCGCCAAGCGAACAAACACATCTTAAAAGTTCGTTATTTGGTAATGGTAATGGTTTATTGGACGGATCTATATTTCCGACAACGCTCAATAATACTGATAATTTATTTCGATTTACAACCAAGGTTATCATTTGCGATTCGTCTCATAATTTCAACAAATATTGCATTAACTTTTTCAAACATTATAAGGACTAAGCGAGTTGTTATCCACTGAAGTGCAGTGGTCACTGATGAAAGTGTCAGTATTCCTAAATACCGGACACTTACAAGTAAATTTATCTGGTGTTAACAGTAAAAGAAATTCATTATGCAATATCTTTATCAAAAGTTTATGTCCTTGAACTGTTTCGAAGTAAGCAGTGACATTTTTGCAGCCAGAAAATTTGTTGACACAAATGAGTACGGAAACCAGTGGTCAAAATAGTTGGCTGACGGCCTGGTTGGCAAATAATGCTTTTGCTACAGCGCCTTTCAATTCCAACTTGTTGACAGGTCTTTTTTTTACTAACAGTGTTTGCCTGGAATGTGAACTGAATGTATTTGCCCTTCAACTTGTACCATTTTTCGCTCGATGCGTTATTCAATGATTAGTGCTCGAATTTTAGTTAGATAAGAATTCTTTAGTTTATTCTATACGAAAATTTTTTAAATTCTAGTGACAAGCACTACAGAAGGCATAAATTTGCAAAAAGAAGGGACAATAGCAACAAATGGAGCTCTAAAAGCGGAATCGAAGGATGATGAGCAAATTTCAAATGCCATTGATATCTGTGCTGCTAAAAGCGCCTCTCTTGCATCCCCGAGTAAAACACCCAATTCCACTTCGTCACAGGTATCCTTTTTCTTCTTACCCTTCGATAAAGATTTGGAAGAAAGTTTTAAAAACTTTCCACGAAGTTATTGAAAAACATGACAGTTTTTTGTAACCTCATATTCAGTATGGTATAAATATCCTTACTCACCACTTACTTACTACGATAACGAAATTCCGAGTCTGCGATCCCTTTGTGGCACTTCTGTCTAAAGAATGATTATAACGGACATCACTAATGATTTATATTAAAATTACTAAGCATAAAAACAACCTAAACAAGGAAAGAAACTAAGTTGAAAGAAGACAGATTGAGAGCAAAAAAAAAAAATCTAGAAAATGAAGAGGTGAAGAAATCAAGAAGACATACACTAGAAGATGATACTTCATGGAATTTCTAGGTCAGCAGTCCCAACTACCGTCTTTATTAGCAATCTGTGATAGTAAAATTTACCAGCCCCAACTGCCATCCTTACTACCATACCAATCCATAGTAGTGAAGCTTTTCGCTAAGCATATTTTCTAAAGTATGATTACGTCTGAAAATTAAAGTCTGTCGGTAACACCCCCATTTCTTTAAAATAGCTCCTAAATTTGTCATATTCGTGAAGGAAAGCGTTAGATGACCAAAAGCAGAGATTCCATCAAACATAATTGTGTAGTTTTCTATTGCTTGTGATTTAATGCTTGTATCAATTAAATCATATATTTGAGCTTTAGTGATCGCTTATGTCTTTTACGAACACAACTGCTTGTTTGATAAGTGTTCATAATGAAAATACATGATCTTTTCTTTATCACTGTATCAGTCAAAACTATAATTATTAAGCTTATAGGGGCTTCGGTAACCAAACTTATTACCTTAAACATCATATTTGATAGTTTAAATCCTTTTACATCCTTGACTTAGCGCGTTTTTTACTTGTCACAATTTTGATTTTATAAAACTCTAGGAATGTAAACGATTGGTGAATGGAAGCTCACTAGATGACTTACTTGAAAAGAAAGGTTTAAGTGTCACGCGAAATCATCGAAACAAACGGAAAGCCAGTAATCCGCAGCAGCTAAGAGCATCGATAGCATTTGTTGGTGCAGATGATGAAGATGATGAAGTGAAAAATTTTCAAATTTTTCCCACTTTTGAGAGTCATTCTGAGGACCCATATTTCCAGAGTTTAAAAAAATGCCAAATGAAAGAGGACGAAACGTAATTCCGGCGTTTCTTAAAGGTTTCGACAACAAAAAATCTCTTTACTAACTCAATTTTCCGACCTTTTTATTTTTTGGACACATGTCAGCAAAATTTTTTTTTATTTTTGAAGCTGAAGGGCTTGATGTGAAAGCATATCCTAGCCCATCTTCGAATGCGAAGAGCTAGAAGATCTGATCAAATGACGAGATACCTGTAACATAAAGAATTTACCTATCAGAGAATCATTTGAAGGGATTTGCTTCTCTGCCACGAAAGCAGAACATCGTGGACACCAGTTCTAAAACAGACGAGTATGGCAAGTCACTGAATAGTGGCCTTTCTACTTCAGTGACAACAGTGAGCAGGACTACACCGAATGGCGCTACACTCGTTGATGCTTCTACCAGTCCTATAAAGAGCTGCGATTGCACGGTAGATTTTGAAGAATCCTTAACTTAATCTTATCCCTTGCAGTCTTGTCATACTATCATTTGTTAAGAGATGTAGTTTTCAGAAGGAGAAAGGCCAAAATCCTTCCATTGATGTTTTCTTCTATAACCACTACATATATAATGGGAAACACTTTTAGGCAACACATCTTCAATGTGCATTGTTTACTCTGATCATTGACTTTTTGCTCATTGTTGGATTGGTAAATGAACAATTTTTAGTACTTAATAGAATATTCGGTTAAAATGTTAAAATGTAATTAAACATGTACGAGACCATCAGGGCAAATGATTCTGTATTTGGTGCTTCATATTATCAGGCAGAGCTGAATTTTTACTTTTGAGGGGTTTCCTAAATTTGAACGCCGTTGTGCTCATCTTCTGATTCATTTTTAACAAAGGAAGTTTTTGTTTTGCTTGAAGGTGCTAAAAGCCAAATGTGGCATAGCGGAAGCGAGAAATCAGTCCCCTGAAACGAAGATTTTGTGTCATGAAACGGAAACTGACCACCTGGATATTCAGTTAACGGGACTGGACACAACACTACGACAATTTGAACATGAAAAAGAAGAACTCAGACACCAAATTGAAATATTTGAGGAGATTTTGATTGGCTACCAGGTAATCAAATTCCAAGTGATGGACCGAAAAGTGCTTCTGAAGGTCCACAAGTTTTTCCCTAGTTATTTAGCGATGGGCATAATGGCGTCAATTAAGGATATTTCTCAACAAATCTGTCTGTTCTATAGTTTTTATGTAATAGTGCAAGCCCCTTTGAAACCATATACACACGAAGCAGTCCATTATAATGGAATTACTGTTTCAGCAAAGTGCACTGGCGGCTTTAGCGCTTTTACAAAGTGGCGGTCCCGACGCAATTCCAGCGATTAAGAAACTGATGGAAAATTTGCTTCAATGAACAAAAAAGGGAGCTGCAAGTGGCATCAACCAGTCACTAACAATACATGTAAATTTTTTAAAAGTATTACCGATCAAATGATGTGACCTCATCGAGACAAAGCAAAGTGGAGAGGGATGGCTAACAGGTTTGCTTGTTCTTCAGAACGCTTAAAACAAAAGGCAAATGTGGAATAGCCGAAGTTAACTGCTATTGCTTTGTTCTGTTCATGTTTTTGAGTGATTTAACAGCACTGCTGATTCGTTTTCATATTATTCATTTATAGCTTGTATGTTGTTATTATATGCGTACGAAAGATATTCCTGACTCTTCCTTCATTTTTACCGAATTTTTTGGTTCACATCCAATTTTTGCAGTAGTTGTACCGCAACACAGTCTGCTTTATAAATATATGGTAATTTCTCTGTTATCACTGGTTTAAAACTAGGTTTTGTGAAGTGTGTTGATAGCATCTACCAAAAACGTTCATGCTAAATCGGTACATTTATCTAGGTAGAAATGAAATAACTCATTTCTTTGTAACAGGATTCCGCTGAAGTGATTCATTTCATTTTTTAGTTATCGAATAAAACACGAACATCTCTTTGTTATATTTAGGTGCAGAGTTCAAAAACTTATATGTTTAGGCTTTTTCCTCGATCACTTTTTCCATATCATTTAAACAGAGAAATTCCCATACACATGAGATAACTCAAACCACTTGGAGGACTTCCACGTGTTCATTCCTGATTTAGAGTTCCATACTGAAAAAGTTTAGAAATCGTACTTTGTTCGTCTTAGTATGATAAACCGTCCTATACACTACAGAATTCACGTCACATGAAGCAGTGCAATAAGACTGTCTCGATAGTTTACTCAGTGATAATAATGAGGATAAGGGAGTAATAACTGTCGTATGTATTCGACGTAATGTGTGCGTTCTGAGCAGCGCAATCCAATACTATGCTTATCCTTGTGATTTTAATTTAAACTCTGCCTTCTTCATTTTGTTCAAGATTTAAACGTTAGTGCTGTTTCGATATTAATGTTTTGACCATTCGTGCTAATAAGAAGTGTTCAGGTTCATAAGTTATATTGCATTTTCCGAAATATTTTCTGATAATTTCGTAAAGGTTATTTTCTTCTGTGTAACTTTTTTTTAAAGATATTAATTTCGACCGTGACAAACACATCTTTCCACAAGATAAGACTTCCGATTCTTATCAGACGCAGCATTTTTCCATATTAATGAAGAGTGCAACTGAAAAGATAAATTCACAATGTGAATGATGAAATAAAGTTCTACACCAGCACCGTGTCCATAATCACAATTAGTCGAGATCATTTGATGATACTGTAAACCTACAAAGATTTTTTGTCAAATTACATAGCCATAAAACAAATGGCATATTCTTCAGGTATGAATGGGTAATTTCTTGTCCAGAACGGGTTGTTCACTGGTGTACATATGTAAATTATTTTGTTGAAATTGCAGATGGAACAACATCCAACGCTCTTCTAAAGCGTCCGACTGTCTCTTGGTACCATATTTGCACTAATTTTCAGCTTTAGACATGAAATATTCGAGATACTCAGATTTCTCAGCATTCATTTTTTTTTTTTTACAATATTTCTCTTTTGCCAAATGTTAGGGTGTGTTGATTTACAGTAGGGAGATGACTGAAGATCTCACTCACCATGATTTATTCATTGGAAACCATTACCGTCGAAGACCATACTCAGCAGTTTCATTGACCAGAAACAGTGAAATCATTTTGTTCAACAGCGGAAATTTGTTATCCGTGTAGTGTAGTTGTAGCTTATGCTATGGTTGTCAGCAGTGATAGATGGGACGGAAACCGTCATAATGAAGAGGTAGTGCAATAGATGGTGCTTGATTAGAACCGCTTGGAACATCAGTACCGATCACAACAATCCATTTATGTAACAAGAATTATAAGACTACAATCAATACAGGACAGTTGTAACATTTTACGGGGTATTCAATGTGTGCAACGATGCGCGTAAATTGTAAGAGTTTTTTTCTGCTTTGTAAGTTTAAATGTTGATACTTAAGTTCAAGAGTTGTCGACATTACTAGGTAGTTTAGAAAAGACATTTTATTGTTTCTTTATCCCTATCGAACTCCATTAGTATTTAAACTCAGTTTTTAAATAATCTATCAAAAGATTTTGTTTAGACAACATGTTTATTAGAAATTTGCTATTTTATATTATCGTTCGTAACAAAATAAACTTCGTTTAATTCTTTTCACAAGAGAACTGAGAATGCAAAAAATAAAAAGAATTGAAGGCCTAATGGAAATGAGAGCTACACTAATTCCCTTCTTATCAGCAAGGCTCTGAAAAACAGGTCGAAGACGTAACCTTAGCGCTGTGTGAACACAGATGTATAAAGCATTAAATCAGTTCCCATGCAAAAATTGAAACCGGTTACTTTGATTATGGAAAACTTCTAACCTGTCAAGTTTTGCTTTCAAAGATGTTTTAAACTGAAATTTCGGAGTGTAAACCAAGTGGTCTCAATTCTTCGAGCGCTCGTTTCTATGCTTTCTTGATTTCTACGAAAAAAAAAAAATAATAATAATAATAATCGAAACAGTGATTTCTTAACGTTTGAAAATGAACATGTCGGTAGAACAACGGCATTTCAAATATTTCGCAGGAAGAAAATAAAATAGATTACACGGTATGAAGAAATGAGAAGCCCTGACTATATTGCTTACAGTAATACTATCTTTGAGGCTTACTAAAGCATAGAACTATAAAGTGTCCGTTGACTACTCATGTTTTGGACATTTTATGCTTATTTAATAAGATGATTCTTTGCTTGAATTGCTGTTGAAGTAAATTTTTTCTCTTATTACAATACTAATTCAAAAGCACTTTTCCTTCCTCACTTAAAAACGACACGTGGCAACCTGGAATGTAACAGAAAATAGGCAATTTGATACAATACCTAAGCCCAAAATTTGTAATGAACTTGAAGCTAAACGAATTTTAGACCTACCATAAATAAACAACATCAAACATAAGTTATTTGAAATAGTGAAAATTAAATCATCATCCAAATCCCAGAATATAAATTAAACTCTACGGTAAAAGGGTAACCTGAATAAAATTTATCCTCAGCAGCAAAACAGCCAGAATGAATTACTCACAACTTTATTATCCTGATCAACACTGTTCAGTGTTTGGAACAGTACAGTGCATAAATGAAGATGTATTTTCGGGATAAACACAATTATTGAAAAAATTGCAGATTAGTCGAAGATCAAAAAAACAATGACTTAGCCGGATTCAATGTGTGTCCAAATCTTGATTCTGCTACCTTCGAATTTTAGCTTGAATCTTCCAGAAGCTGTCGAAGGAGATGCTTATTTTTATAATATAAACCTAATCGATCACGTCCATATTCCTGAAACTTTCTAAAGATAAACTGAAGGTGGACGAAAACTGGAATACTTTCACCACTGATATTTCAGTATAAAAATTTGCAGAAATTTCAGTATAGGATACATGAAGAAACATACAGCAAAACCAAAATCAACAGGCGACACTTCAACTTGCAGCAGACCCCAAACACCCCAAAAAAAGTGTGAAACTGGAACAAATGGTCTCGTTTCCTACAAAAACGCTGATTAGATATCACGTAAGCAGATTAATGCTTATGTATCTCAAATTTTGTGAAAACTGGTAGTTTTCGGAAGCTAGTAAAACTTACAGAAACTATTCACTGCTTGTTTGACAAAAGCTAAACAACTACTGAGATACCTACACGAATAATTTTGAAACTCCAAAATACCAAGTGTTCCAGCAATATTTAAGCTTCTAGGACTCGAAGTCGTAAAATAACCTCAATCATAGCTCTTGCTTTTTTACTGCATTCAGCAGTCGAAGAGAGCGGCTCAAGTTCATTCAAATAAGAAAGAAAAAAATCGTATTGCAGTTCATCGTTTGGAAAGTTGTGCTCATCGATTTCATAAAAAGGAGCTTTGTCGATATCGTAATTGATTGAATACTCTATGAAATGATTTGCGAAGTCAAATCCTCTGTAATATGAAGTAAAAATATACATATCAATAACTAAAATCAAAAAAATTATTACGGAAAAATAAAAAATACTTGATGATAGGAGGGGTTTATCATGCTGCCCGAATCATTCGAAAGCAGAAAGGATGATCTGTAAGTTACTACAAAATTTTTTGGTATAAACAATGTCAGCTATGGAACTGCATACATTCCAGTGATTTGACGTAAAGCCCAGAACAGATATTTCTTCTCAGATAATAAAATCAATACTAAAACCCAACTTTTCGCTTAAACAGTGGTAAGGCTTTTAATTTTCAAAGGCAACTATAACAATTTTAGCTTCTGGCAGAACATGACTTTGTTCAGAAAAAAAAAGACATTTTACAAATAAATAATTGATATAACTTTTTTCCTGTACAAAATGATGTTAAATATCTGTCAAATCTAACATACCGGTGATTGTAGCTTGCGTATTCAAAATCAATGATTAGAAGACGTGACGTATTTGCTGTTGATGGAGAATTTCGCTGTACTGTCGATGAGATGTGAATATTACCGGAACTTGATTGCGGAAGCAATATATTACCTATATGTTATTGCAAAAATCAGAAACATTTGGTTTCAATAGAACTATCCAAGAAAAGATACAGGTCTAATGGATCAGGAAATAACCCTTCGATCAGTTCCTTTACAATTAATATTACCTTCTTGCAGATCATTGTGGCAAAATGTGACGATACTTTTACTTTTGCTGACACACTTCCTGCAAACTGAATTCATGTTCAATAGTCCGTTTCTTAACGCCTTGAGTTGTTATTGATATCCCAAGTTTAAAATAGGAAATACAGGATATTCTGAGAGAGCCAGTAAAGCATACCAAAAAAATTTTACTTCAAAAAGTCGAGTTCTTTCGCAATATCAACACAAGTGATCGTCTGAGGAGCAGAATCGGAATAATAACTAGGAATCACAAATTCTTGTGAACCACTGGGTGTCCGAATAAGCTGTTTCAACCACCTAAAAATAGTATTCAAATTGCTACAAAGGTTACCTGGGAAGAATCGTGTTCATTTGGGAAAAATTTGACTGAAATATAATTTTACCTGCTGAGTGCATCGCACACATAATCAGGTTCTTTCCAAATAGGGACTTCCAGCTGATGTATGCGAACTAATCGTCGAGCTATTTTGCTGGACATTTCCGGAAGGGCAAGCTCTTTCCACGAAAGTGGTCGGGACTGTAATACCAAAAATTGAAAGCGAATAAAAACAAACAGAACCGCAGTGATATAAAACTGCCGGTGTCAAAATTTGAATACCGGAATATACTCTTCCAGCCGTCCACCGCTAAATACTCCATATAATTTCGGACCGAGATGGCGTTCTGATAGTAAAGTGAAAATAACAGATTCTGCGACCAAATGACTTTCGGTTTCTGGATTAAAATAAATCCGCAAAAGCACTTTATTCGGCTCGTTAAAAAGAGGTAGGTAAGTATCCGGAAGACGACATAAAAACAGCATATTACTCATACCACCTCTGTAATATCTTTTAATCATGTCGAAGTTTCTGCACAATTATATATATATATATATATATATGCATGCTTCTAGTCAAATAAAATATGAAAGGAAATTGGCTATGAGAATTATGGATTGAGTTTCTTTAGAAACGGCAATCTTGAACAAAAAATACCTCAAGCGCTCCAGCTGAAGTTCTTCAATGGTAACAATCTTCCAAGCGCCACCAAGAAACCTAGCACAAAACATATGTGCTCGTTCCTTCAACTCAAATATAGTATTTGCATCTGTATTCGGTTCTAATTCCGATAAAATCTGCTTCATACCTCTAAAAATTAAGTGAATTCAGTATCAAAAATAACATGCAAACAGTTTTGATAATAGCACACATTATGTTTATGAACTCCAAGGTACTAAAATATCTAAATTAGAGTTTTAAATCAGCAACCGACAGATAATTACAAAAGAAGACCTGAAATTGTTTTCTGCTGCACTGGCCATCACTACACTGAAGGTGTACTGGACTTTTCCGCCTAAACAAGAGTTGCAAGATTATAATAAAAGCAATTTTCTTAATTCTGAAAACTGCATAAGCTATTACGCTGTGGAATCGTAATGAAAAACTCATAAGGAATTATGATAACATTACCAATCATTATAAACATTACTGCAACATAAAGAAGTTGAAACTTATATTTTGGGTTAGCGAGAAATGATTGCCAAATATATACTAGACTCTGCATCTTCTGCAAATTCTAAACGAGGTTCCTTTTTACAACTTGCAATATATACAAAAATTTTATTATTTACAGAAAAACTCTGAGATAAAAATATAGTTATATTCGGAAATCAGAAGTTTACAATGCGAAATGTCCAATGAAATTGAGCACAGCGCTAGATGAGTACCAAAAAGAGTACTAAGCGCGAAAATTTAAATTTGTTATTATTCCATCACTACAATTACAAATGTGTAATGAGATTTTTTTTCTATGGCACAACGCTACACGAAATATGAATATAACAACACCAACACTGAACGTAAAGAATACTTGAAAGCCACTAGATTTCTCAAAATGCCGCTGCATTTGGAAGACTCATGCTTTATCTATTCGCGTGATTCACACAACGCTTGGTAACGAAGGTTAGAGGTAATCGCACGATTTTCACTCGATAAATCCCAAGAAAGTAAATATATAGCACTGTTCATTGTAAAAACTGGATAGATAGCACAAGGTACAAAAAAAAAAAGAACTCCCGCCTAAAAGTCCAACCTGTATAAAATTTGTCCTTAGCACCAGAAGAATCATAATGAATGACTGAGTGACTGACTACCTCATCCTAATTAACACTATTTGGAAGTAAAACGCTACCAAAACGTTCAATAGACGTTCCATCTCTATAATATGTTGGCTTGGTTTTAGCCAACCCCGTAATTCCTAATTATGCTTCTAAATCGACGAGTCTTCTCACAGCACTGCTTGGTTTTCATAGGCGTTTCACTGATATATTTCATTTATATGTTGCTTTTACTTAGGAAAAAAGCTGCTTGTTACCCAACATTTCAAAAACTTCCGTAAAGCACTTACGCATTTGTATGCGACGGAGGACGATATGAAATACTGCAACAACTTAGGGGAAAAGTTAAAAAATTGAAAATGAATCTAGACGTGTGCATGATACAAATCATTGGTTAGATGCTTACAACACAACACAGTAGCTGTACTTAGACTAATATCTCTTTCTCAGCAATGCGACACAGTCTTGGAGTTAGAGCCTGCTTGAGAGAAGAAGCAAGAATGGAAGGAAATATGCCCAATTGAAACCTTTGGTATTAGGCATTTGGTTAGTGTTATTCGACTTGGAAGGCTTAGCCCAGACTTGTGTCATGCATCCACCAACCGGCCCGTCGGACACAATGAGTTCCAAGCCATCGCAAGTGTCCCTCCCTACCTTCCAACACGCTTGCTCACCCATTCGCAGCACATATTGATCGCAACGGACTGCTATACACAACGCAATGCACAACCCTCTTCAATCAGTTGCCGCTACCGTTCCATAATTTGCAGTAAAGTTTCTCCTAAAATTGAATATTGTAACTACAAACCATTAACTAGACATCAGACGACTGAAATTTAAAATCTGTTGTCAAACAATGAAGGTAAGAAAAAAGCACTGTTAATGAGTAATAGGAACTGAAATTTATCCGAAAACCATGTTCTCACTGACATCAGGAGGAGCAGAGTTATGCGTTGTAATCTGCCGTTTCACTAATGAATTTAATAATAAGCAGCAGTATGTCAAAGAATAAGGGATATGTGAACAGTAGTCTGCTGTACAAAGAATCAACTATAAATACCCACAGGAAAACATATAGCCCTCTTACTAGGTGGTATCGATTGTTTCTTAAATGGATCCTTGTCATTTTTTAGAATGTTTTTGTGGACTTCTAGCAATAGAATACTTCACCTCCAGTCCTCAAGCAACTGAGAAAACGTCCGGCAGAAGAGCCACAAGGAAAGAGAGATGAGTGCCGAGCACAGGCACATACTGATGATCGGTTTATCGCTTATAATTCAAATATTAAGTTGTTTGTTAAAAAGCTTTCTAATAAAATGCACTATCAGAGTCTAATCTTTGGAATACAATTACATGTGGAAAGTAAAGAAACTTCATTATCTGATTGTCGAGATAGGTCGGCGAAATGATGATAAGGCACTTATCACAAGTTCATCAATTCAGACACCCCTTCATTTATCTGGAATATGAGAGAATTACTACCTTAAGGTGAGAAAAAGTGTTGGGGATGGAGTTTTCACTATGGCCCCGTTGTGGTCGCAGTGTTCAACAGCAGGTTTATTACTGAGGCCTGCGAACGTCCGGTGCTTGGCTGAGGGGGGTTTCGCATAAACTAGTAGTGAAAGATATAGGGTAGGGCTGGGGGTGAATCCTTGTCTGATTGCTTCTCGAAATACTATTTATCGCCTTTAAGTGCTCAACTATTCGCTGTTTTACGAGTCCTTTCCCACTGATAATGAGAAGAGTAGCAGCAGTGAACTTAACAGAAAAGTCGGGAAATCTTGAACATGATGCTCCTTTCCATATTTTCTTCGAATTTTCTACTTTCGCTACTTTTCTTTTCTTTAGGTATAAGTTGTCTATATATTGTTAAAAGGTCAAGGAAAAAATATTTTAACAACAAAAGCCTGTGCATCTCATTATTTTGCCTGTGACCATTGGCATTAGCGTTGGGATCATTCTCAGTGGGTGCAAAATTCCACCAGTAAACAGTATCTGAATTGAGAAATCTTTTTAACCACGTATTTCTCTTCAGTGTGGTTCACATGCAATCCATTCAAAATTCCCTGAGTATTTCCTCATAAAAAAAGAGTTACATACCAGTTTAAAACAAGAAAAATCGAGTAGTTTGAAGGTGGATTCTATACCTCGTCTTAACAAACTGATTTGAGTGTTTTAGACACAAATTTGCTTGTTTCAAGTTGTTCACAGATGAAATCAAATTTTGTCACTTTTCCCTTGATAATGAGTGTCGGTTACGTAGTTCTAAGTTAGTGAGTTAGAAGAAGGTCTTGGACGAGTTGTTGGATCTGGGTTCTTGAAGGAACATTTGAAATCCACTGTTGGGGTTGGCTGCAGTTTGTAAAATGAAAATTGATACAGGAGCGTTACTGCAGATTGGTGTACATTGTTGCAGAAACAGTGGGGTAATGAAAATTACTCCTTTCACATCTACACAGAGAAGCCACGAAACAAAAAAATATTTTACAGAAGGTTGGATCTATGAAAGAAATTTTACCAGCTATTCTGTTTCCTATATTCTGTTAGCTTACAGCATTATTTATAATGCTTGTTGTCTTTAGTACAGAAGACATAATAGTCTTCGTAATGTATGGAACATCACATTTTTCGTACCGTCATTTATGCTGAGTCTCAAAAACCGCTAAATTATTCTCTTGTGTGTGTGTGTGTGTTTTTTTTTCCTGTCATCCATCTTTTTTTCAGGTAGAGGATCCGTTGACCGCCGGGTGGAAGCCATTGCATGGGGAACAATTTGAGAGGAGGTTGGTTTTAGTTTTAATTCATTCTTGTGCTTCCTAGATTTGCCTTTATTTTCAGTCATCTAATTACAGTATGCTGTAATAAATAGTCTGTTAACAACTGTGAAATATGATGTAGTCCGCTTATTACTTAGTTTAGTAATAGATTTTTTCCTTGTCTGTAGAAAAATTTATAGTAGAAAAAAAAAAATAACTGTTTTATCCAATACGACATACAGCCTTCGAAGAGGAACCATCGTTCTGTTTACTTTTATTCATGTTTCAGCGATCACATTATGTGCCTTATATGAAGTCACTTACGTGGAACGTAAATTGTAGACGGTTTTTTTAATATATAAATAAAAACTGCTTGAGAATAATGCATGCTTTTTTTTTTTTTTTTTTTTTTTTATAAGTTTCATAGTTATCCTTATTTTTTTTTCTATGAGTTTGAACTGTTTTAAGTCTTTGAATTGTTTTAAGTTTTAAGTTTATATCTTCTCAAACCTTTATCCTTCAATCTTTTGCATTTCTTGCCTTATCCTTCGAAACATTTTCTCGCTGTAATGTTGAAGGATGTTGGGTAATTTGTTTTCATTTTTATATAGGACAGAAGGAAGAAGAGAAGTGTTCCATGTTCTTATTTTTTGATGAATTGAATGAGCAATTTTTCTTACGGGGTTAAAACTGATAGCTCCCGAACAACAGAAGAGTGGAGCGAGCGTATTTCCAGCAGTCAGCAGAAGCCAAGTCAGTAATGTTATATTCAGAGTAGTAAATTTGCGTTGTAATGGAAGCTATATTTTCCATTTTCAAACAGGAAAGGTGCTGTTTTTGATTTATTCAAATCATAGGTGGTTACTAATAGGGTTAATTTGGTACATATAGAGATTTGTTTCTTCTATTTTCTTGCATTCTCCAAACTGACAAGGGAGAGAAGACCTGGGATGAATCTTTTCAGACATTTTTTAAAAATAATTATGACTTGAAAGAGACTTTAGACTTCCATGAGTGCAGGTTTTGCTTTGTAAAAAGAGCCTTTAACGTAAATAGCATAATTAGGGCAGGAACATTAGCAGAATGGGTCTCGGTTAATTTTCATTGTGAAAGTTAAGGCTTCGAACTTAGTTTCTTGTTTATGGAAGTAATGTGCATTTCTTAGCAGATATATCTGCTCATTGTTTCGCACATTTCTAATACGTCGTTGAGTTCGAAGCCTTTTTGATTGGTCTGCATCAAAAGGTTAGCTAAGAAATACCTGTTAGCCACCTTTAATTTTTTTGATTGGATATAGCTGTTAGTGGCAAAGAAAGCTGAAAAGAGTGTACAGCTGATAAGAAGGTGTATTCGTGTAGATGTCTTTCGTTCATTTGTCATTGTTATCCACTCTATTATCGTTATCGTTATCTAGCAGAGTGAGCCTGGTGAGAAGGTAGAGTAATAGGAGTGGTTGTGGGCGTTAAGCTGAGATGATAACAAGTGGGAGGACTTTGTGGGCTTCTTTTCCTACCTTGTTTCCTCTCCTTGAGAAAACTTTTCGTGCTGTGCAAAACACATGAACTGAGAACTAGTTGATGGGTCTTCCCATTGAAATCAATGTTTTTTTTTTTTAAAACTAAACCTTTTATCTGTTGTTTTTCTCACTCTCTTTATGTGATGCTCGTTATATGTTACGGCTACTTATTCATTATACGGGTCCACTGCTTCACTCTCTTGATGCATTTGTTTAACCTGAAATCAAATTTATTAGTGGACAGTAACGTTTTTAAAAACCCTGAGAAGGGTTATCCTATTCTTGATTACCTTTCTGCTACTTCAGGTTTATCACATCAGATCCAAAGTCTGTTTCATAAGTTTCTACTACTGTTTTCAACTGTTACTAGGGATTGTTCAAAGACACTGATTTCTAGCTGTTGTTTAGTTCTCCTTTCTAGAAGCATTTGATAACGCTGAGAAATACCAAGTTGCTAAAGTTTTTAAGTATATGGCAAAATTTCCTTATGGTGTGAAATACGTTCTCGTAATGGTGAGGCGTACATATGCACTTCTTGATAGGAAATGTACTTATCAGTAAAGGAGAATGGATTTTCCTTCGGAAGAAATTATTTTACCGCTTCCCTGATTTTGCATAAGTTCTTGCCTGAAACTGATTAAGAGCTTTATTTACTGAGTGTTGAGTACTTATATGGTATGAGTACCGACTTTTGCTCTCACCTTCTGCTTCAGATACTACTTTTTATTGTGAAAATGTTTAAGGCCTATGTGAAAGTAAATTAGGTAGCTGACCGAAGGATAATGTTAACCTAGGTGTGGTGAAAGTGACATAATTAAACTATTTTCTTCGAAGATTTCAGTGCTTCTCATACAGCTCTAGTGAATTTGGTCCACTTATATATTTCCATAAAGTTAGATATCAGAGTAGTATAACTGCAGTAGGGGAAAAATGCTGCTTAGTTAAAAGAACGAGTATCTTCATTCCTTATTCAGTGATGTTTAGTTCTCTCACTGTGGAACGAATGCATGAAACAAGCAATATTTCTGCTTTTAGTGTTTTTTTTTTTGTTTTGCAGTGCTTACTCATCCTGATCTTGGTTGTATCTTGCTTTCTTTTGTTCTGTGCTACAAAGTGAAAAAGTACATTTATTGATTAGTTGTAAAAATTTGAAATAGAGATGGAAATAAGTGTCAGCATTGTGAAACAAAAATTACTGTTGTAACTGTTAGTTTTCGGAGTTTTGAGCAGGAATGGAATATAAAAATTTCATAAATGATCACCAACATATTTTGAAGAAATTCCCAAAAAACTTATCACATACTACTTAAAAAGTCAAACTTGTTTTACGAAGCAGTAGCATTGGCGAATGTAAGGTTTATTAGTGGGCGGTAAAACAAAACTCTTGCGATTCCTTTTGTCAGGTGTGAAATGGTTGGTATTGCTTTGTTTAAAATCATAATCACCCTTCATAGTTTGTTTCTTTTAATTGTTTACTCGCGCGAGTTATTTTTTGTTGTTTCAAACAACTAGCTACAGATTTTTTTTTCGGAACAGAGATGACTTCTGATCGAGACGGTTTGTTTAAAAATGCATCAAGTGATACGATATCTTGTGCTGGGCTATCTGTCGTTGCATCAGAATCATTAGGAGATGCGACTCCCAGTGAATCTAATGAATTTGGAGATTGTGGAACTTTGAAAAGACTTTTCAAAAAGAGTGCTGATATTCGAAACAAATTCAAAGGTGTGTCCTCCTATATAGCTCACCAGCTAGAACTTATACTTTACTATTTTGGGGATGCACGTTCTCTTTCGATTTGAGATTTGATATTGTCAGGATTTTCAGTTAACTGTTGGTATTGGTTAACAGATTCATATTGTTGAAGTTCCTTTTTTCATAATACAAAAACTATTTGCTGATAAAAGCCAATAGTTAATTAGGGTGACCGCTATGGTGATTTATTTTGCTAATAGTGAATTCCTTCCTTTAAAGGTTCTTAGCGAAAGCTATTTTTCTCGCTACTTAAGCTTTCCTGTTGGAACGTCTATAAAGAAATCTTATGAAACGTTTGATTTTCCTTCAGCATTATATTGGTTTTCGTTTATGAATGAAAATGATATCTGAAGTATTTCTACTATTTTGATTAGAACATTGTTAGAGAGGGACTTGAATGAAACGGTTAGATTCTTCTTTGCGTACTGATATTATTATAGATACATTTTTCCCTGTTCTAATGCCAAATTTTTGAAATATTAGAGGATTATTACCAAGTTACTACGGAGCACTTTCAAGTTCAGATGTCTGATTGTTCCATTTACTTTATCAAATAGTTTTTAAACAGAAGCCCTTGTTAATGAAAATTGTTCGGCTTTTTGTACAGTGCGCAAGAAAGCCTAAGGTCGTTGCAGTGAGGTGGGACGCATCCCCTGTGAAGACGGCGAGACAGTGAGTTAAGAATGCTGGTTCGGGTTCGGGTATGGAATGTTGGACCCTAGAAATATAAAGTGATCTGATCACCACTAGTGTTTATCCATCACCAACTGAACTTTGGTAAAAGTGGAAGGATTGCAGTAAGGTGTTCGTAACTTTTGTTTTTCTGGCTAATCCACTGTGTAAACAGCTCGTCGTAAGAAACTTTTTATAATCTTCCTGTTTACATTTCGATTTGAATAATCTGTTTTTGAATGCGGTCCATGCTTAGTTGTCGCTAGTGCTCAAAGTGTAAACGGTCTTGTTGGTACGTGTAGCTGAAGAAGATATTTGTAGTTTTGTGTAGCCAAAGACTTTTCATATACAGAAGCTGGGTTTACTTCTATTTTCGCCAAATGCCTTAAATAATTTAAAAGTCGATATTTCAGAAGTTCTATTTATGAGATTGGAAGCAGTTTAATAAACTTCATTTTTTATAACATATTTCAATCAGAAATTTAGCGTGTCAAATTTTTCACATCAATAAAAAATTTTCAGAAAAAGCAGTGGAAAGAAAGACATTTTAACCATTCAGGAAATTGGAATATGTCGAAAAAGTTAGCATGTTAGGAATGTTGTAGAAATACAAGTGACCGCTGACTACTGAGGACGAGGAAAAATTAAAATTTGTCCCTTCCAAATGACTTCTTGATAACAAACTATTTTTTTCTTCAGAATCAATTCCTGATGACGGGTTGCAAATTGCGAACTACGATGAAAATACGGTGGTAAATCAAGGTACATCGGAATGGCCTCTGCCACAACTCACTTTTCATCATGTGCATGGTTCGAATATACAGATTTTACGAGGGGGTCGAGTGGCCAGACGAAAAGAATCATTCTGTAAAGGACTTGCCTTCAGTAGTCGGTAAAACGTTTTTCAACTTAGTTAAATTCTACAAAGAGTTTTTAGGGACAGGAAAATAGTATTGCGTTGTGCTTACTGCAGAAAAAGAGTACCTAGCAGAGATACTACAAAATAAGTAACATTTTAACTCTCAGCTTAATAATTTTACTTGTGAAATTGCGAACATACATTGATCGGACTTTAAAGTAAAGGTAAGAAGTGAAATAGGCTTACTGTAAGCTGTAGAATGTGTATAGCTTATGTTTAGAGAATCTGCAATGTGTTTAATGGATAAGTGCTTACGTCCGATTAATTATAAAGATAAGATTCAGGGGGGGGGGGGGAAGGATTGCGTTATTTGTATGAAATATAGGGCTAAATGTTGCAACTTATTGCAGAATTGATTGTTTTAAAAGCGCATTTTTGGTGTGATTTTCATTTGTTGAATAGGTTCGCTTTTTAGATCTTAAGTAAATGTCCTTTCTAATTATGGTGACACTTTTTTGATTCAAAAATCAAAGAGCTATATGAGGTTAATCTCTGCGCTTAAAATGTACCTTTTCGATTATTGCTGGTATACTACCTCAGGACTTAATTCCTTTACATTTGTCTTTCAGTTTTCGAATAATGAAATTTCGTAGACAGTTTCCTTAATAACTCAATAAATGTATTCACCGTAGCTTCATGTTATTTATGTACTGTAAAAAGCAAAGTCTTCGAGATCTGCAAATCTTATATTTTAAGTATGTAGTATTTTTGGTTTCGCAGCTATTATTTTATGCTTGTTGAAAACGGGCGAGAAAAGTTTCAGAGTCTCAGGTATTTTTTTATTCACCTTAATCACCTTAATAATAAGTCAAGAAGCTTATAGACCAATACAGATCGATGAGAATGTATGTATTCGATTTGCTGAAGTGGTTTCGAATTGGTCTGGCGTTCTGCGCTTCGGCGTTACAAATGTTGATCCAGAAACTTTCCGTGGAATTGAACTACCGAAGTAAGGATTTCTCTATGATTTTGTTAACGGTTTATAACTCATCTTCCAATTGTTAATTACAGTGATATTAAATTGTTTCTAGATTTGCATGTCCGGATTTAACAAGTAAAGAAGGATACTGGGCAAAAGCGCTACCTGAGCGTTACTCTGTTGCTGGGTCAATTTTGCATTTTTATGTTAACGCTGAAGGCGAGCTTTATTACGGAATAAATGGTGTTTTGAAAGGGCAGTTCCTGAATGGAATCAATGTGTTTTCACCATTATGGGTTATTGTTGATATATATGGGAATAGCTCTTCACTTGAATTCATTGGTAAGTACTTTTTTGAGACTGCTTCTCCCATAAAATCTTCTCCAAACCGTTCTATATTTCCGGTTATTTCCATAAAAAATTTAGATTTGCTTCTTTTTGCTCATCCAATTGATTTTTCGTATTTCTGTTTGGCTTGGTGAATATTACTGCATGTTGTGCTTGTCATTGCATTCCTACTGAAAAATCAAAACTGGCTACCCTCCGAATATTTCAAACAATAGCTCTAATCTTTTTTTTTTTTTTTTTTTAACATTTTCTCAGCTACTAGTAGAACTATGTATTATGTTCAGTTTCTCATGCACACTTTTTTACCTTGTGTTTAACTTTTTGTAGACCCAAATGAAGTAAGGTTTCGATCAACACGTTCAGCAGTGGGTAGGAATCGTGCAAACAGTCGCCCTCTTGCTACAACATCAGTACCACAAACACAAATTGCAACGACCAGTACTACAACACATCATCGACATCCTAGAAATACTTCTAATTCGCAGCCAAATTTACCTCTGTCAAAATATCACGCCGGTAAGATTTATAACGCTTCAAATACACTTATTATAGCTCCACATTCTATTGCTTAAAATACTGATTTTTTAAGGTGTCCAGTTCACAACACTAACATTCCATACTGTTCGTGGTAAGCATGTTGCTTTGACTCATGCTTATACTGTTGCTGAAAGACACGCTGGTGAATATGCCTGTGGTTATGTCTTCACTTCCAGACCACTTACACTGAATGAAAAAATCGTGATCCAGGTTGCTAAATAAACAAGTTAATTGAATTTCATTCCAAACAGATAGTTTCTCTAGACATTTTAGTTGTGAGAGAAATCCTGGCTTGGAAGTAAATTTCCTATATATTTCAGAACTTTATTTTCTGTCTTCATATTTTGCTTTTAGATACTGGATATAGAGTCAGCTTATACTGGTAGTATGGCTTTCGGATTGACTTGCTGTGATCCAGTTAATTTGCAAGGTTCAGCACTTCCTGTGGATAGTGATGATCTTTTGGAAAGGCCTGAATATTGGGTTGGTATAAAAGATGTGGCTGCACAACCCAAAATCAGTGATGAGCTATCATTTTGGATTACTGAAAAAGGTATTCTGCGGTTCTTTCAAGACTTTTTTTTTTGAATAAAACACATGGTTTCCTTCACTGTGATCTTCTTTAGGCGAAGTTTATTTTGCGAAGAACAACCTCACACCTCGTGTCATCATTCATGTGGATACGTCGGTGAAGTTGTGGGCCTATTTCGATGTCTATGGTACAACTCAAAAAATACGTGTGCTAGGTAATTTTGGTCCGATAAAATGCTGGGAAACTTGGCTGTGGAAATCTTTAAAATTCTGTCGAATTGGATCAAAAATACAAAAATACGCGTTAGTATCAATGTTTCGGATGACTCGCGACGAAGTTATTGCGTAGGGTCTTCAAGTTGGTTTTAGTATCAAACATGAAATTTTTTTTTCTTTTTTTCAATAGGAAGTGTTAAAGTAATGGCGTCTTCTCAGTTGGCAGCACAGCGCTTGCCGCCACTTTCAACAGGAACAAGAACATCGCGCAGTTTGCTTGATTTATCGCCTGAAACACGAACAGCTACTGGTAGATTAGACAATGAATTGTAAGTTTGGTTGGATTTATGACTGTTTTAGATTTCTAGTGAATTTTAATCAAGTATTCTAAATTAGAGAAAAAAACAACCGTTATTTATGTATCTTAGTTCCTTTTTATTGTATGGTTCTCAGATCTGCTTGGACAACAACGAACACACATAATATGCGTACTAATCGTGAAGACCCTTCTCCTCTTTTATCCAGACGAACTCAATCGGAAACTGGTGACAGTTTAAGCGGAGTGTTTTCACATCTGCCATGTTCTTCACGTAAATATTTTATTTGTCGTTCATCGAGTTCTTTAAAAGCTCTTTTGAAATCTGTAGATAAGGGGAAATGGATCATTTCGTATAAAGTTTAGCTTTATTTAGAGGGAGAAAGGCGAGTATCTACTTCAATGCCTGCTGCTGCAGTTAGGCCTTCGAGACCGATATTTATGAGTGGGGAACACTTTATCGATTTGTTGGAAAATTTAGACAGTATCCATGGACTACGCGGTAGTGAATCCAACATATCTCACAGACCACAATTCCCACCTCCTGCGGTGCCACTCAGGTAAAAATTTAATTCAGAATCAAAAATTAGACATTATTGTGATTATCTACTGGAAAGTTTGTTGAAGCTATGGTTTAGAATTTTTTGTGCGCATTAAAGGACATCTCCTGTGCGGCTTACGCCGGGAAGGCCACCGTTGTATCCTTCACCGCGACCTCCTCCATTTACGCAGGCGATGAGTCAACAGCAACGGTCGGATGATGATGAGGGTGAAATTGGCGATGAGTGTAGAATTTGTATGAACGCTAAAGTAAGTTTTATCTTTCCTTAGATCATTCCAAGGAAAAAAAGCAATATTCAAAACAGTCTCACTATACCTAAAAAATTTTCTTGTCAATTTTGTATTGGAGTTGGTTGCTTTCTGTAGTTTCTTGCATTTGAAACTTACATAAGGTTACTAATTTATTTGGTAAAAGTACTTGTACCAGGTAAATTGTGTGATTTACACTTGTGGCCATATGTCGATGTGTTTCGAATGTGCAACAGAAACATGGCACTTGAATGGAGAATGCCCAATATGTCGCAAGAAAATCGAGGATGTCATCAAAATTTACAAATCATGAGCTCGTCATCTGTTATTCTATTTTATGGCTAGTTTCCGTTTAAATCTTTGATTTATCACTGCATATTTTTCGTGTGTTTTTCCGTATTTTTAAGTTGCTTACTCGCTGGATCGATCTTTCAAGGAACCTTCCTTGCACTGTCTTTTTTTTTTTTTTTTTTTTTTTTTCAATTCATGAGGAGTGACCGATCCCTCCAATTTCCCTTTCCATTTAAAAAATAATCAAAACTTCACAAACTAGATATAGAAGGAATTCAGATTTACTCACTAAAATGTAGTGGTGCAGTAGTTATAATTGTAGTAGCTCATCTGCTTTATCCCATCACTTTTTTTTACTTTAATCTTACCTTAAATCAACTTCAGCATCGTAGCTGGACATCGTAATTCGATCTTTTCTTTGTAAATTAAAAAAAAAGCATGTGTTGACTGCTTGAGCTTTTTTTTTCTATAATAAATCAGTCTCATCTAGTTTGCAAGCTTTTAACGTGATTATTCTTTGAGATTTTAATGTTTTATCAGAGAGGAGTAATCATGCATTGTTGTAGGTTGTGGGAGAGTAGAAAGATTTTCCTTCAGTTATCTCATATATTTTATGGAATTTTCCGAATTAAATAAGATTATATTGCAATCAAGTTCCGGTATATTTTATTGTTTTCCCTAGCATTTTCTCTTGGTTGTACATTTATTTTATTCATTTTTCTTTAGCATTCTTTTGGTTGTCCTGCTGGATATGTTGTTGATGCAGTTCAATTTCCTCGTTATTTATGCATGAAATGTTTAATTGTTGCTTACTGCACAAATCTCTTTTTCATCGTATGATTTGCTGGTGGTTTTCCTTTTTTTTTTTTTTTTTTTTTTAAACCACCAATTGGATTTTTGATGTTATTGGGATGTTCTGAGCGCTTCATTAATGTACTGAGACTTATCAGTTGTCCAAGATTTGAAGTTAATGTGTCTGTTTGCGAATATAGTATGTATCCCTCCGTCTCCTTCATTTAGTTGATTTTCAATCCAATATTATTATTTACTGTGCTGATGAATGCTTATCGAAACCCGTCTTGAGATCTAATTCCTGCGTATTTTTTGATCCAAGTGTGCGAAGTGTTTCGGATGACCCTTTCGTACATATGTATAGTGCATCTTTCAACTGGGAGTCTCTTTTTGCATTCAACGGCTTTCTACGGGGTGGACAGTTCGCTTTCACTTGAGTGTCTCCCCTTTGGTGCTGAATTTTTTAATTTGCTTTTAGCTATGTAAGCTCATTACGCGTGCCTCTGCATGTGTTTTTATGTTTATTTTATGCAATAGTTTTTACTAGCAGCATAGCATTACTGGGTCTGCTATTTCGTGAATATTGCTATAATTTGCCCATACTTCACTGCTCCATTACAAAAATATAACAGTTGAGTAATATGTATTTTGTATAAATGTAGACTCTCTTTACTTCATTCCTGTTTTGAGGCATTATTAACTTTTAAAAAGTCATTATTGGAAACCTCTATTACTGGCAATGCATCATCTCAACTTGGTGAATAATGCCAATCAAAACGTATTCCAGCGCCGCTCTATGGGCAAAGCGTGACTTTAGTTTAAACTTAATGCAGTGAGTAACAAAAGATAGTGGAAGAATTAAAAAATTACCAAGTCCTGGTCAGATTACCTTCTGCTTCAGGTATGGGTTGAGGTTAATGTTTGATGTTGCGGAACAAAGCGTGCTGGAAGTCCAACATCACCAACGATAGTTTTTGATTCTTTTCCATTTAAAGTTAGTCGTCAAGGACAGCTTTTTTAATTTACGCTTGCATACAGTCGTCCATGACTGTGAAGTTTTACCGCTGTAGCACTATGAAATATTGCATTTTATTCAAGACATTTCCTCGGTGATTTTGTAGCGTACCTTGGTACATTTCAGCAATGTCTAGCAAGTTTTATTACTTTGAAGAGGATATCAAATGCACAGCTTCATGTTCAGGCACCAGGTATTTTGAAAATTTTAAATGATTTTTAAATGGCAGAGGTTAAAATGCAGAGATTTGCTTTTATACTGCTTCAGAACAAATGAAATCCAGGAGAATTTTCTTTTCTCTTATCTTGATGGGCTATTCATAACTTTTTAAGCCGATGAAATGAAGTTGGCTGTTATTTCAATTTTTCAAATAATTTTTTTTTGACTAAAACACTAACTGTAATGTACTTGAAAAAAATAGCTGCTTGCTGTATAGATTAGCAGGACGTGAAGGATTATGGCCTTAAAGTGGATTCAAAAATAGGGAAAGTTTCATAGGGTGCGATCTTGAAGTTCATTTTCTCGACATTTACAGTAACTTTTGTAGTGGTAGCACACGGTATCACTTTTCTAAGAAAAAACATACGGTTATTCGTCTTAAAATTAATTAGTTAAATTTTTCTGAGTATGCAACCACATTATTTGTGATTTATTGCCTCGGATATATAATATATATCAATTTAAATACTATTTAAACGGTATATATATATAATATATATACCCGGAACTATGAAATCCGTACGCAGCTTCAAAATAATTGCGTTACATGGGTGATACAAATCTTTCATTCTGCTTTCTCTTCTTTCCAGAAGTGTTACATACCAACATTTACTATATGTAAATTTTTACCACACGTTTTAGTTTTTTTTTTTTTTTTAATATCAGAATGTATGAAATGTAGGCTAAATGACGCACATTAGGTCTGAAGTAGTAACATATCGTACACTAAAAACGAAATCATTATTTTCAGGGCTGTGAAGTTTATTCTAGTCTCACATGATTGAAATTTATAACAGCACAAACAAACAAAATTCGTCAAATATGTCATAGTGAAATTAAAAACTAAGTGAGAACTGCGAACACTTCAAAATTCTAGAAAGCAAAGTGGTTGGCAGACCTCTTTCGTCGTACATTTTTGTCTGATATTTGATTTCTGCAGATCAGATGTACAAGGGAAGTGATATTAAGAAAGAAATGGTTCACTGCAAAATATGTCCGAAGGAGTTAAAGGGTGCATATGCGAATTCACATATGTGAAGGGCTTATATAAATGTCCAAATTATCGGAAAGTTTCCCCAAATAAGCTGCCTGATACAACACAAACGAATCCATACCGGTGAAAGACAAGATGTCAGGACCGCACGAAACGCTCCATTCAATTTGATCATTTAACAATTGGTCGTTATTTCCAGAAACCACCACAAGTTTCCGTGACAAATGATCGCATTTTTTTCATGGTCCTGTTCATGTAGATGTACATTATGAAAACAAAAATTGGTCGACGTTTCAAGATTTATCAAAAGAATGCAACGTAATCTTTTGAAATTTTTATCCAAAAGTTGCCACGCTTCAAGGATCCGAAATAATCTCCAAACCAAAATCGCAATCGTTTAAGAATAGGTGTAGGCACCGAGCAATAAATCAAATCATGATTCGATTTCAACTCTGTTCTGCAATCTCAGCCGCGAAACAACTTTATTCCATTTCCCATTAGTATTGAACTTTTAGCCCTATTTCAAGCAAGCTTATACGAAAGAGATTATGAATGGCAGAAATTACTGGAGCTGCTTAAAGGTTATGATGAAAGATCTGAAGTAATTCGGGTTTGTTAACTATGCTTTCCAAAACAAGATAGTCTATTCAACAACTGTTATTAAGGGGGAAAAAAAAATCATATGCCTCGTAAATGAAAGTAATGACCATTAAGTGGAACACAAAATAATTCAAACCTCTCGCTTAAAGTGAAGATAATTAGAGAAAGAATTCATAATTCATCTATGATTTGCCAAGGAAGATTGATATTTTTAATATCAGTAGTCAAAAGTACGTATTACTGTAAATGTTTCAGCTGCTTGAGTTCATCATGTTTTTTTTAATTTTATTTTTATGTCAGCTGACTTCAGAATGAAGGATTTTTGACACGGACTATTTTTTCTTTGACAAAATACTCATATTTTCGCATCTCTCACTATACTCCTTTAGAAGACAAGAATTTCAAAATTTGTTGTTAAATCTTTTAGTTATAGAACTTACCTATATATTTAATCTGCAGTCCAAATAGATATTAATGTTGCTGCACGTTATATATATGTTCCTTTTTAATATTAATGAGTTGAGGATGAAATTTAAAATGATGCACTTTCTAAAACCTTTTTTCAGCCACTTTATTTTAAAAGACCGTAATCATGCATAGTACTGATCTTGATTGAATAAAAGTTATCTAAGGAGAATGACAAGTCTTTCCTTTCTCTACAAAGACAGCTTAGCAGAAAATGTCAGGTTGTATCCTCAGTAACAATTTGGTTGCTTTAGACATGTTGAACTACTTTAAGTTCAATTTGTAAGTTTTTATCAAGTAGAAAAAAGGATGCATTCTTTTGGACGAGATTTACCAGTGACCAAGTAATGTTCGATAGAAATGAGCTACACCGTCTGGCAACAATTAGAAATGGGCCCAACTCCACCTTTGGCTGATCTGAGTCTTCTTAACTTTCATACTATCTAAGCGTACTTTTTTCACGTCCAACAGTAACTTAAAAAAAAGAAAAAGTTCTTCCCTTCAAAACGGTGGTTAATTTCGGGAAATAATTTATTAAAAAAAAAACGCTAAGTTCACGCCGCAAAACACACTTTCTCACTTGACGGACGAGATGCCGGTTTTTCCTTATAGTTCGAGTTATATTACGCGCAGAGTCGATGAAGCAAAAAAAATAGTGTAACTGGAGACAAAAGGAATATCAGTAAACCAAGAATGATGGAATGATACGGGGTATCTTAACCCAATGGAACTGCTCACTAAAAATCAAATCTCAGTAGCGCGGCAACTATACAAGCAGTAGTTAGGCACTTTTGATTTCGCTCTACAAGCGGTAGGTTCATTTATCTGTACTAATCTGTACAGTTTGGGTCGCTGTAATGCGCACTTCCGTACCTTCCCTTTATTAATAATAAGGTGCTTTAGATTTCCTGGTCTTAACGTGCTGGAAATATTGCCACCTAAAAAACTAAACATTGTTAGCTTTCTGATGAAAATAGTTCATAGAAATGAACATTCTCGATATGTAGAAATAATTAAAATGAATGATTATTTTCTGTGACTTATTTATCAGTTAAGTGTAAATTCTGGAAGATGCGAACTATGGAATGAATGATTGAGAGAGAAGAAAAGCAAGCGCAGACTGCAGCTTACAAGATTCGCAAAATAGCTGATGCAATGCGACATTGTGATTTATTAGAACACAGCATAGATTGAAAAGAGTTCTTGAGATGCATGCTTATGAATAATATTTCAGCACACATTTTGCAGTTTTTCAGGAATAGCTTTGACTGTTAGTTGTCCCTTTCTAGCAATGAACAAGAAGAGAATGACTCTGAGCCGCTGGCATTGTCGGTCGTATTATACATCGCTAGCAACTACTTCATGCAAATTCAATCCTTCCTGCATAAGTAATTTAGAAATCGATGGCCAAGGCGACATACCTTTGCTAAATATTCGCTCCATTCCAAGCACTGAAAATCTAAACCAAGAATTTTGCAGGTGCACTACTACTACTTGTTCTGAAAATTGATGAGATTATGCCTGAATGTGTTGTCTGTCTACTGCTTTCTGTGTGCTACCTCCCTTCAGCTAAAAGTAAATTCAAGATACTACTTATAAGAAAGTTGCCACTTTCAAGTGCTAGAGGCGAGCTAATCGTATAGTCATGTACTTCTGTAATCATTAATTATACGTATAGAACTGACCATGTATACTTCTGAAAAATAAGCAAAATTTGTTTTAGGATTCCCAGCTTAGGTCCGTCAAGAGATGAAGGGTTCCGCCCTTCTAACAGTCAGGAAAATTCAAGTAATGTAAGTCAATTTTTTAAAATATTTTTTTTTTTTTGCAAATTTCTCGCTGGCATTCCAAATTCTTCGCACTGGCCCGATATCTAGAGATGATTGACAATATAGTTAAAGGCCTGAGTCTGTTTCCTATATGTTTTTAGAAGAGCAAGTTTTCCGAATACCGATTTCAAGATTTGCTTCAAACAATACCACCAAATAATATTTAATAATAAGTTCGTTGTCATAAACATACGTTTATGAAGGATAATGTAGAAATAAAGAATAATAATGAAAAGAGAATGACATAAAAAGGATTTTAAAGGAACAGAAGTTTTTCAGTAAGTGAAGCTGTTGCATTAATTTTTGTGTACATTCTAGTGCAGTTCAGTTGCTTTCCCTCTGTCTAAGTGCTCCGCAGAACTACCAGAGAAGATGCGGTCCAGTTTATGGGGCCAATGAGAAACTGGTAGTTTAAATATTTCAGAATCATTTGTCTGCTATACGTTCAGTAATTACTGGAGATACTACTCGACTACTGCACCTTATCGCCATGCTGAAAGTATCTGCTAATGCAGCCAGTTCACAAGGGATAACTTTACTTCATTGGGCTGCTATAAATGATAACGTTGATGTCGCTCGACTACTACTGAGGTGTGCATATCCCATACCGTCGTTCGGTATTTGTTTTTGGAACCCAGTTGTAAAGATCAGTTTATATCTCATCAAGTTTAGCTGGATTTCTTCATCATTTGTCGGTCCGTGCCTAATCACAGTTTTGTAGTCTTGGTGCTGATTTCCGACTCACTACCATGAAAGGTCATTCTGTACTACACAGTGCCGTATACAATGGCGCTGCAAATTGCTTGAAGCTGTTTCTCAAAATTTTCCTTGAACCAAAAAGCATGGTATGTAGATTGATATCGTGAGTTCTTTTTTGCATGCTCTTTTCCCTTGTTATTACGCTTGTATAATTGTAAAGCTTCCGATGTTTCAAAATGCCTTTTTCTCAGGGTAACGCAAGGAAAAATGGTTGTGAAATGCTGCACAAATTTATATTTCAAACTGATTTGAATGGAGACAATTTATTGCATATAGCATGCAGATTGCGGAAAAAAAGTTGTTTAAAAGTTAGTGATACATATCTAAATTCATATGTTTCTTAATAGACGATGATGCGTGTCAAGAAATTTGTCTTTTATCATCAAAAAATGATCCTAAAAAGGATAATTATTTTATGGGTAGTTATCAATACGCTTTATGTTCTAATTATCAGCCTTTTTTATCATACCTTCAAAAACTGAGTTTTATATCCTTTCGAGGGAAATGAAGTTATAAATAACAATAATGCTTCAGGTACCGATTTTGTAAAAAGTCACAATCTTACATGATAAAATTGACCATAAGAATATTTCACCATAATTTCGTGCTACTCAACAAGTAATTATATTTCAGATTCTGTTAGGTTTTATAATGAAACATCTTGGATGGCTGGTCGTAGAAGAGATGTTACAACAACGGAATAAAAGCAACCGGACACCAGTGCATGTAGCTTGCCTCTGGAAAAGTGTTGAAGTTGTGAATTTGTTGCTGACAGATAATCTTGATAAAATTGTTGCCAAGACCTATAATTCGAAAAAGCGGAATGTTGCGATTGCACTTAGGGAGACATCGAAGAGAACGCTGTTCTGGAGGATTGGACGGTCAGGATACAATGCATTTTGTGTCATATCTTAACTTATCGTTACCATGCATTTTATGATTTCAGAAAAAATTCATGCTGTTATGTTTCATTAAAAAATTTGGTATGTTTGGTATGTTTGCTTCGGTATGTTTCATTAACTTGTTTAGAGGAACAATACTTCACGAGATGGCAACGATGAAGTGTAATTTTTCTTGTTCCACTGAAAATCTATCATCGCTGAAATACGGTGATGAACTGGAAGCACTGAAGGTGAAAATGTATTTGCTGGACTGGTGCAGTACGATTGAGACTTCTACGAAAAGATGTCCTAAATGTGACGAAGGTTTTATTTCTTCACTGAATCACTGTACTAGTTTTTAACTATATTTCACACGTATTACTTGGTCAGCTTAAGTGATATGCTGCAAAGAAAAGTGCTTCCTTGCAGTATAAACCAGGAGGAAATCAGTTCTTCTTATGATTCATAAAGATAGTTTGCACTAATGTTATTTTGAGGATATTTTTAATGGTGTTTCATTTGATAGTTTAGCACAGTTGAAAGTGGTGAAGATAATTCTGAGGTGTTGTCCTGAGCTTTTCGTCATGCGAGATGTGTTAGGACAAACAGCATTAATGTGTGCGGTAATTGATGGTGCAGTTGCACTTACTCAGGCTTTTTTGATTTATAAAAGTGATAAGGAGGTATGTACATTTACGGTTTTTTCCTTTATTTTCATAATAAGTTCAATATTCAAATTGATATTGTCTCCATACTTTCGCGGTAATGTGAAAAACTTGTAGATCATTTGTGAATTATAAAAATCGTGGTAGAAAAATGCTCCGGACATTTTCATTTATGGAGCAACCAGATGACAGAAAGGTGTTGTAGCCGTCTTGTGAGTAGTAATTCAAGTTATAAGTAATTGTAGTCTGTGGATCCCGATTTCCGCACAGTATTGCATCATGCAGCGGCACGGGGTAAACTACACGAAGTTAGGCTACTTTTGGAGTGTGGTGCATCGATAAAAAAGCAAGACAGTTGTGGTGCTACGCCGATGCACTATGCTGCTATCGGAGGATTCTGCTCCACACTTGAACTCCTATACAAAGCCAGTAAATATACAGATGTAAGACTTTATATATCTAGCATGAAAGATAGAATTTGAGGAATGGTGACTTGCATGACAGATTTCTAATAATTAAGAGTCATCCAGTCAATAATGAAAATTTCACCAGGAACTTCGTACAAATAATGGTCATAACGCCTTTATGTGGGCAGCAATGAATGGCACTGATATCTCGATACGCACTATGATCGACGTCAGTCCAGGAGTCAGTGAGGAGGACTGCGATAAACAAGGCTGCAATGCTCTTCATTTAGCTGCTGCTGGAGATCATATTGAAGTCATCAACACGTTACTCACTCACGAGTGGGATGCTGAGGTACGTGTGCTTCAGCTACTAGAAAAGTGTCTCTCCACGCTTTGCTGTTTGTTTCAAAGATCATTTTTCACTTTAGTTATTTCAGAAAAGGAATAAACTCGGTGAGACCCCTCTTTTAGTGGCAGTAAAAAACGGTAGCACAAGAGCCGTACGTCGTCTTCTTCAGGCAGGTGTTGACTGCTACACTCAAGACAAGGTTAAGTGTTGGGCATTCAGTAAGAACTGCAAATGCTAATTATGATGTAGTACTATAGCAATAGAATAGAAACTGCTGATTTAGTTCAATAACACAGCTCTTCACCTCGCTGCAGACTCGGATAGCAAAATGGAAAGTCTTCGTCAGCTACTTAATTATTCGAGTGACTCCTCTTTAATAAACGTACAAAATAACACGGGCCAAACGGCGTTACATTGCGCTGCAGAACATAATGCCGTACAGTGCGTGCGATATTTATTTAAAGTACTTTTTTTTGTCTATGTTTCTGCAGTTTGCTAGTATTGATGTTTTCTTTTCTATTCCACTTTATCCATTTTTTTTTTCTATTTTCTGCAAACTTACCTGATCATGTCCAATTCTAAGTATGGAGCAGATCCTTTGATACAAGATAGTCGCGGGTGGGATCCTTTGATGGTTGCAGTACATCATAGCTGTTGGTCCACAATCATTTTAATTCTCAGGTTAGCCTTTTTTCTTGCACTGTTCTTATGCTCTCTCACTCTTAGGTGACTTAGTGGTACAAAAAAAAAAAAAAAAGAAAAGAAACGGATAAAAACTTAATGTTGGAGTTAAGCTAATCATTTTGAGACATAGGAAGTAATCTATATTCTTCCAGGAACTCGTCAAATGTTAACTGTTATTCAGCTGCTGACAATCAGACAACGTTGTCTTTGGCTCTAGAAGTGAAAAACTATATTCTTGCCTCATTTTTGGAAAAAAGCGGAGCAATGTTGGCCAGTGAAATAGAAGATATAGCTGCACGAATGTGCGATGTTATTTTCATCCGATATATTTTTTTCTTTTACAAAAATTCCTGATATTTAGTTAAGTTAGGTTGACGAGAAGGAATTAATTGGGTTTAAACTGCCATGCATCATTGCATACCTCTATGTCTCGTAACGTATACTCAGAGCGAGTGAGAAATCTGCACTGACAAGTGACCACGTAGTAGATGGAAGTCATCGGCTAACAAAAGTAGGGTTCGTACTTTGTCCAGGAGTTCACATGGGTTTCAGTAGATCTTTGTAAATAGAACTTTCAATTCTACAGAGATATATTTTTAGAATTCAGCGTTGGTATCGCGCGCAGTCTATGTCTCGATGCTGCCGGCATGCAGCCAAATGCCTTAATTTACAGGGACCAGTTTTTTCTGATCATCGCAGTAACGAATGCTTAACAGCTTTACATACTGTACTTTAGACTTTGTGTGTGTTAGCTAAGCTGAATTTTGTGAATACTTTCCATTGCTTTTGCACTTCGGGAAAAATTTTTCCACTCAGCTATAGTAGCGATGAGTAATCGTACTGGAAACATTGGTTGCGACATGACACCATTAAACGTGTATTGCAGTCTCCTACTGTGATTACATATGTGCAGAATTTTCACACAAAGATGAGTTTTAAAAGCGTTAATTGTACATTTTCCGTTACTTCGTAAATAATAGCAAAATGATAACGTAAGGTTTGCTAAAATTAACAGCACTCTTTGTAATTCATATTAATGTTTGTCGTTAAAACAATATAGTAGAGACAACAGCAATCACAACTACAAGCGTTCCAACAGCTGAAGAACTTGTTTTCTTGTGTCTTCTGGATCTTTCACGGCATATGCAATGGTTCTAGGATCAATAAACAACTCATAGTCATTGCCTCCCTAAACATGAAAAACTTATTTGCATATGCATGAAGTTATTTGAATTCTACTGTATTGTTTAGACAATATAAGGGGAAACTTTTTGTTCACTAAACGGGGACCCCGTTACATAGGAAGTGATAACAAACCGCTGTAGTTCTGTCGCCGAAAAAATAAACTGTGTCGAAATCGTTTAGAAACTGCAAGCAATATGTCTTGTCCCAACCACAGGGAAACACGTCGATACTGATCTGTCCACCTAAAATGACGTAAGGTGAACGAAAAGAACAGAGTTTCCCGTTCTGTTTGGAAAGAGGGATTTACCTATACAAATATTAAGGTCCCATCCTTTCGTGAACTCCTCAAGTTTTTCCGCAAATTTCCGACGAACACCATGTTGCGCATCATAAGCCACAAACTGTTGTCGCTCTTCTTGAGTACAACTTCTGCCTACTGGTGAGAGATTTAGCATTCCCTAAATTCAAATTCTCACAGCTTCAAAATACATTAGAAAGAAATCCCTTCGAAATAAATTACAAGCCTGTCAAACTCTAAGCATAGCACTGTTATCATACCACTCTAAAAACTCTTTCCTATAATCATTAGATCAAAGATATTTCGTTTCTGTATTTTAATTCAAACCCCTTTCCATGAACTCTCCTTTCTTGTCCTTACCCCAACTTCTTTGAAACTGAAACTAGTAGAGTTGTGAAAAATCTTCCAAAGTACTTCTAAAAATTATGAAAGCATTAAGGAACTACTCGCATTTCGGAATTCAATAAAATTCCCACGTTTGACAGGCAAGTCGATCTCTGAGAATTCTCGTAACGTGAAATTGATAAGTTCTTTTAGTCGCTCTTCACCAAGATGAGATTTTATTGACTGTAACCATTTCAGATTCTATTAGCAAAAGTGGAAACGATCCCCCGTTAAAGGGAAGTAACATGAGAAACACAAAAGACTAATTTTTTTCGGGAACAAGCATTATTTGTTCGAACTTCTATTATTCCAAATTTGGTGAAATATAAATTACACAAAAAAAAAGAAAAAAAAAAACAAATGAGAACACTTGTGAGACAAAAATGTGGAAGCAACCTGGACGGGAAATGCGACTCCTTCTGCGACACTCACAAGTCCATTTTCACTGAACACATAATCGAAACGACTCAGAACTGTAAAGAATTCCGTGTAACTGACTAAAACAGGAATTAGAGCGAATATAAAATCAAAATGGAAAGCTGGATGCAGAAAAAAAAAACTTTCGTAACCGAACTGTTCTAAGATCTACTTCAATTAGAAATGCAGTGAAAGCATACAAGGCTGACATACATTCCACATGACATTTCAACTATATTAAAAGATATTAAAATTCTGAACAGCAAATGGTATTACCATCCTCTAAGCTTTCGCCTAACTGCTCGATTACTTTCGTTAGATCTGAACCACTCACTACCGCTAAGGGTACTGTTTTACGCACTTCCATCAGGAAATTGCTCATTGATTGATCCAATTTCTGAAGATACATGAAAACAATGGAAAGTGACACAGCTTGATCAGTCAGGAAACTAGTAGGAGGAACATAAAGCGAAAAAACTTGGTTGAGTCTGCAAAGTAGATTACAACTTTAAACATAAAATGTAACACACCTGACGTGGTAACGTCAAGGTACCATCAACATCAAAAAGAAGTATCGTGCGGCCTTTGAATCTACTCATTCTAAAAACATGTAAACCAGATTAAACTTTAGGTGCGAGACATGGAGAAACACCTGTAAAAGAATAATCGTTTTCGCATTATTGCTTCTTACCATCTCTAATGTTGAGATATACTTAAATTGAAATGCGGCTTTTCAAGGAATATCTGTTCTACAGTATAAAATGAAGTGCAGTTAGAACAATTTATTCATGTAAATTCAAAACAAGGAAACCATTCCACACGTGCAGATTTATTGGGAAAAATCAATCAGAGAGAATAATTCCTGATGAAGATAAAAGTAACTGCAATACAGTATTACTGTTCTCAATACAATTTAGCTCGTGATGGAAAATCAGATCTGAAAAGAATTTTTGCCAGCTGAGTGTTTTACTTACGGCAAAATAAATCGACCGCTGACTGACAACCCTACTTGAATAAGAAAAATAAATAAATTAAAAAGAACCGCGAAGTCAAATCCACTACCATACTACAAAACTACACCTACAATTATGAACAAAGAACTGAAAATCAAACAAAACTGACAGCAAGACGTTACTACCATAACAAATATTTAAACAAACAAAACCGTTGTTACACATAGGATCAATACAGGCAGCTATTGTTTTGATTGAAAGACGTAATTTGAATGTCTGAAGTGTTACTTTTTAGAGCTGTACAGTAGTGACTTACCCTGTTATTTCTGACCACCACCTGACATATGAGATTCATAACCAATGAGAAATCATCTACAAACACAAACCGAGAATAACTGATGTGTAACCAGATCCTTTTGGAATTTCTCAAAAATGCCCTAGTTTTCCCAAATAAGCAATTAATAAAAAGTTAAACTACGAGAACTACAGTATTTTAAAGGCATTTTGAATGGTTTTTTATGGTACCACATATATATGCAAGATGCAAATACCAGACACATCCTGCACAAAACCACTACAGAACTGTAATTTATTGAGTGGTTGTAACAATCATATTTCTCAACAAATGAAAAAAAAAATCATCAAAAACAGGCACGACGAGATCCGAAAATAAGTTTCCCACTGAGATTTAAAAGTAACTGATGAAAGAATAAAATTCAGCCAGTATTTCACGGCTACAAATTATATTTCACAGAGCTTAAATACAGATAAATTTACTATTTGGATGCAATCGCATACTTCAACAAAAATCAGCGAAATGAAGAAACATACCTAAGGATCGGAAATTTTTTTATGTTAAATCATAAAATTACAACAGCTGAGAGATCCTATAATCCAAAATGGTCATTCTAATCCTCATTCTTTTAATTTCAAAACATGTATTTCATAATACTTTTCGATGTACCTACTGACTGGTAACACCAACTAAATATCATCACTACAACCAACACGTGCTGTTTTCTCCGTATGCGATATGCTTGCATTTTCCGCCAATTCTGCGTTCTGATATTGCTTGCCTTCAGCTTGCACAGGGTTAGCCGAAATACTGTCTTGGATGAATTTATGGTCAACCAATGATGCGTTACAATGCACTGTTTTATCACGAAAAAGTGAAAGTACATCACCACGCATAGTTTCAGAGACTTGAAGTGTGCGTTTTTTCTCGAACCACTCGTCTAGTTTGATCAGAAGGTTAAGCAGTTCCACGTCGATTAAACCCATTGCATTCTAAATCTGATTATTTTATAGTTTAAAAAGAGAAAAATAAAAATTTCAAGAAACGTCCCACACAGACCTGAACCCAGTTATGATGCAGGAGACAATTCTTTCGTGGGTAGTGACAAAAGCCTTCCTGAAGTAGTTCTTGCATACTATCAAATGTTTTGATGACAGGACGAAACTCATTTTTGTTCCACGCAAAAGGATAGCCACAAACCTACAATACGATTTTAATTTATACATGAAAATCTAGTGCATCAATTCGGAGGACTAACTGATCAGAATGCGAATAAAGGCCTGTCTAACTCTGAAAATGAGTTCTGGACTGAATTTAATATTTGAACGAGCAAATACTTCAGGCTCGATTTCAACAATTCCATTATTGCTTAGATCAAGTGATATCAATGAGGCAAGATTGTTGCGTAATACACTTATTGGTACTTTAGTACCAATAAGTGTATTACGTATTACGTAATACACTTATTGGTAATAAGGAAATAAAAGTTAGAAACTAAATAGACTTTCAAAAAAATTTCGCCATTAGCAGATAAAAGCCAACTGTAAATAAACAACAATTCAAAGAAGTTATGGAGAATATTTGAATTTTTCTAGCAATAAACACAGTATTGAATACCTTTGCTGCATCCTCTGTAGATTTGTAATGCTCACTGCACAACACGCGCAGACGCTTGCAGAATGTACTGTTGGCTTTGTTGAACTGCTCGCAGAATATATTGTATGGATTAACTTGTGACTAAAACATATTTAAGATTAACGAATGTAGGTTCAACATCTATAGAGATTTCCACTAAGAAATCGGACTGATCATGCAATTACCCTTTCGACAAGATTCATGTCCAGAGCTAAAGTGTATGGCAATTATTACTTACTGATACTGAAATTTTATATTATATAACTCAGAAATCAAGAAACCTTATTGGGCGTCCCATAGCAGCTTTGTTTCTCATTTCGCACGAAGCAGCGCTCCATATGTTTAACAATAAGTTTGGCTGGAAATTCCAAAGCACATACAGCACAGTGCAGCACCTTAATACGACACATATGAAAAAGGTACATCTAGAAGAGTAACTTCAATGACTTTTCCATAAACTTTCAAACCAATACAATTCAGTGCAGCACAAGAAAATGAAAAATTAGCGCTTACAAAGTCCATATCTGATGAATTATTGATGGCTGCTTCATTTTCGCACTCGATTTTTTCAATAGTCTAAATAAAAAGATTTCAATAATAACGAAGCAATTCAAAGTATAAAAAGGAATATTTTACACAGCTGAACACTGGAAATCTACGCCAAAAACTCTGCGTGAGTTTTTGAAGATTAATATGGACACAACTTACTTATAAGCGCAAAATTGTCAAAAATAGGTTTTATACAAGTTTAAAATGCTTAACCTATTTCTTAAGTTTAATAGTAGGCTGCAGAAGCCATACTTCCATGAATCGCAATACAATACATAACATACCGAAATCCACTTGCGAAGATCGTCTTGGAAATCAGCAAATGTACGCACTTTATTCTGCAATGGAAAATAGTGATTTTAAACTCTATGAATATTTAAAATACATTCAATACAAAAGTGACATAATACCGTAAAAAACTGAATTTGCTCTTCGGCTGCATCACGTAAATGCTGTGACTGTTCTACTGAATGAGACAAATTATCCCAATAAGCCTGAACACGGTCCGGCAAAATACCACGCAAGCGATCCTAAAAACACTTCTAAAAAAATCGAGAAAGTCTGCACATGTGGTTCACAAAATTTTTAAACACTCTGTAATTATTTAACAAACAATTCAATTTCTTAAAATCCACGAATTTATGAAAACAAAAAGTGGCAATAAAACCATAAGATTGGCGAATAAGTTCAAAGACATACACGTGCCAAATTCATCCCGCATTCTTCACAACAAAATTTTGATTGAGAACGTGTGGAATTAGTGCACTGAGGCCCCTCGCAATGTTTCGGTTTTTCCTGAAGCGTAATTCAGTTACGAAATATTGGTTTTTTAACATCCTCATCAAAATCGCATAAATGAACTCAGTAGTGACCCGCCGATAATCGTGTCATTCAAGATTTTCAACTTATGAGAATATTGAATAGTAATAATTATTCAACAACTCCATCCACTCTTATCAATTCCAAAAAGATATATCTGGTACTGGTCTTCAAACCTTATTCGAGTTATGACGATGCGAGCGGCGATTATAAACGGCACATGCAATTTTTTGACGCTGGTCTGCAAAATACAGTAAGACAAGGAAATTATCTACAAAACCCTCAAGAACAAACCACTACTGAATTGTCCAAGAACAAGTTTTGATTTCAATTCCAGAAGAAATAGAAAAATTCACCAGCAACCACCTTAGAATTCACAAACTATTTTTCCATGAATACAAAGAACAGACTCATTTTAAATTAGTTCTTTAGAAACGGATCCACTTTCTGGCATCAAGACACAAATAAAACGGAATAATGAAATATAGCACATTGAACTTTGTTACTTGCTTTGAATTATTCTAGTCTATACCTGTTGTAAACGAAAAGTTGTTAGTTTTCGATTTCTTTGCTCTTCCCACTGCTGAATTTGTCTGGCGTTTCTAAAAATATTAAAAAAAAAAATTTAAGCCGCTCCCGACAGACGCAACTTTGGCACACTCACTTACACACCGTGACAACAAAAACAACGGAAAAAAAACCATTAAAGTAAAATTCAACTAAAAAAAATTGGCAACGCTTACCATTAACCAAAAGAGATAAAGTATAGTCTTTATAATTATTACTTTGAAATAATTCAGCAACAGTTTTCTTTTTCTTTCTTTTTATATTTCCGATTGAAACATTGAGCAGAACTTACCAAATAAAATAGATTCGTTAACTAGAAAATGCAAGGTCATATCTTTATAGATTTAGCAGGATGAGAAGATTTGCCTATTCAACGGATCATAAGAAAATACATAGCTTGTAACAAAAAAAAAAAAAATGGTAATGGGAAGAAAGGTGAACATATGGTCACTTGGGAAATGTAAAAAAAACTGGAAAAAAAAAAGAGTGGCAGATTAATGAATCATGAATAGTATTTTCAAACACATTGAATGATTTCTCTAACCTCATTTATTTTTTCACAGTTCCCTTTTACCGAAAACGCTAGTAACAAACATGCAACGGAATTGAAAGTACAACCTCTAGGGAAACCAACCGAAGAATTTGGAAATATAGATAGCATGGTCTGTTTTCTAAAAGTGAATAAGAACCTGATAGGACGCAGTCTTTTTTCTTGCGACTTTCTTTTGTTGCTTTTTAGCAGAACCACTCTCTCGTTTAGGAACTTCCGTGTTATTATCATCATCATCATCTGTTATGCTGAAAAGTCACTATTAAACTTTTAAATGAAAAATAAGCTTGAAAAAGGATTCATAAGGGTCTGATAAACGGCTTACTAAGCATACTTCATTCGTTCTTTCTTGCCTTTAGCCGAGACAGAGTGTAGTACGTTCGACAACACTGCTGAAAGCAAAACTGTTTGCATTTTAAGGTTAGATTTAATCAATCTAACATAGCAACCGTTTAAAATTTCCTCAGTTTTCGTGGCTTCACAAAGAAAGAAAAAAAAAAAAAAAAAAAAAAAACCAAATATATGAAAATGCCCTAGACGATGTCAAAAAAGTGCGTCAGATGCAGTGAATATTGGGGAAAAAATAATGAAAAAATTCCATATATTTTTGAGCTTCAACTCGCTGCGAAGGACTTCAACGATTTCAACAAATATGGTTGCCATTAAATCGAACGAACTGAAAACGTTCACAGCCTAAACCGATAAAATCAAACACGTAAAACAAGAAGTTCAAGATCTAACAGTAACAACCTTCCTCTTTCGAAGCATCTTTGGACTGTTGCGATCTTTTCTTGTGTTTATTCCACCACTCTGACTGTAAACAAACGCGCTTCAAGCACGGCTCTACAGAAGTGTTACAATTTGAACATTTACCACAGTTTTCAGATCGAAAACAGTTAATGCAGTTGTTGCATCCTTCCTCAGGTTTGTTTTCCTCTGCAATATTTTACAACCAGTGTGAACGCAGCTTAAAAAGTCAGAAACAATGCATACAAAATTTGCTAGGCTTATCCTAATTCAACTACTCCTGCATTGCAAAAACGACCCACGTAATAAGCGAAAACCATGCTCATCTTTTGAGGAACGCTTCAGGCCACTTTGAGTTTTGATGTCGCTTCTTACTCCCTTTGACTTGCACTGTTTTTCACGATGAATGCTTTTTTCTCGTTCTCTCTTCTGAAAAGGAAGTTAAAAGACTAAAGATATTAAGAATCACCTTCCACTATGAAGGCAATAATGGCACATATTTGAAAAAAAAATATAAAAAAAAAAAAACTCCATTAAGGAACCAATCAATTCGTTCAGATCGGAAATATGAAACCTACCGGAGCGCGGTAAATGATTTTCAAACTGTTGTTTTTGCTAATGCAAGGTGGGCATGCATACGTTTCAATACGATTTGCTTGAGTACGAGTGACCTTAAACGGATGAATAAATAAAGTACGGTAAGCCTAAACATGACATGGTAAGTTATAGAAAATGAATTTTATATGAATATGAAGTGATTGCCAGTAAAACTATTTCATAACTATGCAAATTTTGTAGTTATTAAAAAATTTTTTCCCCTTCTTCCTACAGTGAAGGAACACATTTTCTCATGCTTGAAAGATTTCTTTTAAACACATTACATGAAATGAGAAAGTTACCTGCAGACATGCTCCATGATACCAGACACCACAGTGATCGCAACATATCATAAATGATGATTCATCACTACTTCCGCACAAGCAGTGCGTTTGCTGTTCATCGTTAACTTTTCCTGTAACAAAGAACTCTTCCGAAGATGATCTATTCTCAAACTGATTTGTTATGAATAATGGCTAGAGAAATAACTGCTTTTCCTGTACCTCAAGATCATAACATTAAATCTCAATTCCAGTCAATAATAATAGACTCGAAATTATATTCAGGATAACATATAAACAGACGCAAAATCAAATCTAACGGCTTCTCATCTCCTTTTAGATATTCTGATATTCTTAGAACACGAAAGAAATAATTATTAAAAGCCTGTCTCCCTTCTCTCTCTTTCCTAACCATCTTTTCCTTGCATCAGCAACAACAGAATTCTTTTAAAGTTAGGTTGTCTCAATTATACATTGTGATCGCTGCCCTCTGCAAATTAAGGCGCAAACACATTTGATACACTGCCCAGAAATTTACATTACTGCGTGACAAGAATTCAGGACACTGATGATTCAGCAGAGCGTCCTAATGGCAGTACAAGAGTATGAGGTATTGCAAATTTGTTCGCAGTAAGCAAATGATTGAATCAGTAAATTTTTCATTATTCATAACCCTACCATAGACACGTTCCATATCTTTATATAATTTTTGACTACGAGAGAAATACCTGTCTGGTTGATTTTTGTTGCTTCCAGATTTGGCAGAACCTTCTCGCTGGATTCCATGTCTACTACTGTTGTCATATGATCACCTGCTTAACACATATGAACCACAATCACGAAAAAAAAGAAAAAACCACAATCTGGCAACAATTATCAGATTGAATCCAACGCATTACCGATGAAAAATATGAAACGAATCATTCCATCAACATAACACCACCGTTTTCTATATTTATTTGACAAATAACCTAATTGGTCATTCAAGAAACAAGCAAACGGACAGAGCTCTTAGGAGCTAACGCAGTGAAAAAGAAAGTGTAAGTGATAGTGGTATATTCGATACTGTGCCGTTAAACACCAAAATCTTATTTCAATTTCCCGCTGCTCTTGTGGAATCGGCCGCAACTAAGCTATCTGCTTCTGCAAATTCATACCTAAGAATGATGCATGATACATAACTATTAAGTATAATTTTGTTCCTAATATTGCTCGGAAGGTCGACTGTTTACCTTCCATGAGTTTCAATGATCTAATGAAGAACAAATCCTAAATCGGTAATCTGTCAAACAAATCAAATATAAAAAGATGGTTATACAGTCTGTTCGTCATGGTGCCTCACTGCCTCACTCTGATCATGATTTACCCAAGTTGGCATCACACAACTCCTTTTTAAGTGACCTATATAATCACATAATTCCCAATAATACCACCCGTTTTCGACCTTGCTAAACTTGAAAATGATTCACAAAAGCAATACCAAAAAACAAACAATGATTACTAAAATCTTGGTCAGTCTCGCCTCGTTCGAAATATGCAAATGTCCCCAGTTTATTTACAGGAACTGTGATACAAATTATGCAAATCTCGGTAGCAAGCACTTCACATTTAAAATGCAATTAAATTAGAAATATAGATATCTACTGAAGTCCATCTTCACCACGAATGTCTAGATGTTTTAATTACAAAAGCAATCATATCATCACCACGTGCTACTGCTATGACAATAGTACGAAGACTACTGCCAAAGCCATTTCGAAATGCAATCCAAATTCCATATCACATAGAACTCATTTCGGGGTTGTGATTGCTAAGTTGGTTCTAAACGTCACATCAACTGGGAAAATTGCTAATTTCGCAAAAATTATTCAAGAAAACATACTCAAAAGCAAGCTTCTAATCAATCCAAAAGAAGATAACGAGAATGGACCACATTTATTCAGTCATATCATAAATGCAATTAAAATCACAGGGAAAACCCGTTGTGTCGTGAAAAAAAAAAAAAAAAAAAAAAAAGCACAAAGCGAGCTTCTGTGAGCCTGTCGGCAAAATGAAGTGTTTATTACCTAAATGAAGAAATCGAAATTTCTAAAAAGTAAGTGTATTGTCTAAATAACTAGTAACATACGTTGTGGAAATTGCCAATTTGCCAATACATATCATCATTCTCATTCGTTTACATAGCCAAGCTTAAAGCTGCTCATAAGCTTATGAGCTGTTTCCATTATCTAACTTCAATTCAAAAAAAAAAAGGGAAATCTATGTCCCTTTAACAATTTTTGTATAAAAATAAGGTCAGGTCAATAATACCGTAAATGTCCATAGCCGTACCACCAACACCCAACTATGAAGTTACATTGAAGAACAGAGTAGCCAAATGTACACGTAGTAAACGACTAGTTAAACTACAGACTTGCATAATCTGCATCGAAAATGTTATTTCTTCACTGAAGGAACTAAGGAATCATTACAATCTAACAACAATTAAGAGAAGAATCTTTTCATCAAGCAAATTAAAATAGTAGCAATGGGACTTGAAAAAACAAAATGTACGACAGTATTCTAACAGCTGTAATTACAACAAAATAATTTGATAAATTTAAGCATAATATTTACCACATAAAAAATAAAAAAAAAAAACTAAAAAAAAAAATGAAATACACGCAATAGATTTTAATTATACCAATTTCCAGACAAATCTATGGCCATTTATTCCTATTTGAATATGCGACTTTCACGAAGTTCTCTACAGAACATGCCATCTATTTGTTACCGTTTATGCTCGTGCTGGTGTATGAGTCGAATGAATAAATTTCGAAATTTAAAAAGCTCCAAAGTAGATAATGAAATAAGCTTATTTTCGCACCGACAGTAGAACTGCATATTCAGAAGGGAATTTGCCAGCAGAGAAGTGAAGCTTGTACAATTCAAATCCATTATGTTTGGGAAAAAATCCGGTAAATCCAGTCACAAACAATACGATAAAAACTCGAGTAGAATTCAGGAAGAAATCATGTCAGACAGGATAGATCATGAAAAAAAAAAAAAAAAAAAAAGAAAATTGTACAAAGAACAAGAGAAAAAAGAAAAACCCCATACGGACGGATTTGAAACAGCCGCTTGGGGATAAAAGCGAGAACTTACGAAATGATAATTAAATTTTCTAACAAAGACATTTCACAGCAACAGCAACAAATGCTTAGGAAAAAAAAAAGCATTTATTAACAGAAAAGAAAATATGAAAGTTCCAGCAAAGCAGGACAAGCATACAACAGTGTGTTAACAATTTCTCAAATGTTAACATATAGTTCTCAAATGACTTCCATAATGAAAAAAAAAAAAAATTTTTCACAAACTTTGCTTTCGGTTCCATTCGTATTTCCGCTCCACAGTATTCGTCTTCCAACCACCAATTTGTCCTTTCCAGATGCTTAGCACGTAATACTCGTCATGAAAAATTCCCAATCCCATAAATTTCAACAATGCAATTTTTCTGTGCACTTTTTTATGTATGTTTTTTTATACTTCCGATGAGAAATCCAGGTTCCCAAAGCCATGTTAATGAGAGTTACATATATTTTGACTACTGCAATCAATTTTAGTTTTATACTGTTTTTTGGAGCAGTGAAAAATAACCCGAACTTCTACATTAACCATAATTTAATATGAATTCATACACAAATAATCCGCAATAAAGCCATGTCAAAAGAAACAACAAAAAATCTCTCTAAAGATCAGATGAGTTTACATCCTTCATTTGAGATTACGCGGTCGCTGAGTAAATGAGACTCACCAAAGACTCTTTTATGGACTGTTTCCAACTCTAATAGGCATAAATGAGCAAATTTGTAAAGCTTTAACTGACTTAGGCATACAGTTACAAAGAAATATCACTGTCCCACATTCACAAGGAGAAATGGGACAGGAAAGAAATTCTCAAAGACGAACGTGATCAAAAACAAACGAGTCGATTCTTTGCTTCAGAGAGTCATGAGGAGTTCCTACTTCAGATATTTCGAGCACTGTCTTAATAGTTCTCTTTATGAAGCCAACCACGATGGTTCCACCCCGAATATCCCCGAAATCCCTTCATCAAATTCTGTCCAAATAAAATTTTTCCGATCAGCTAACAAAAACACATATTGTGCTGAATTTGCCCCTCTTGAACCAAAGTACCTTATTTTGATATTACCAAATGGGGACCTGCATTCTGGAGTATTGCTTCCTGGTAACTACAGCGACCTGTACTTGTGTCTGAATCATCGGATTCTAAGTCGGAATCTTCCTCTTCAGCTTTTTCAGCCTTTGCCTCTTCCTCTGGTTCCTCTTTGACTATTCCTGTACAACCAATCATTTTGTTCTGTGTAGAACTAGATGATCTTCCCAAATCACTCAATCGATAACTTGCTATGGCTGGATCTATACGTATTGCCATGGAATGTGACGGTGACAGTGAATTAAGGTTTTCACGCAAAATTTCGACATAACGTTGGTACCGCTCCCTCTGTAACAAGAAGCACGATGAATCAAAGAACAATGTTCATAGTTTTCGCGACGTATTATTTCCTCAATATAATGAAGAAAAATGAGACGTTAACGTTGAAGCAGAGGCATCTAGTCAATTCTGTTCAAATTAAAACTTGAAGGGGGAAATGAACGTATGGCAGTACTCAAATCACGACCACATTCTCAAAAAAAAAAATTACTTCCTGATATAAGAAGCGCTCTTTATAGAAAAATTCCAGAACAACATGGCCTTTCGCTTTCAGAGACGGTGCTGTTTTCATAAGCTCTTCAAGTCTTAATCCCATTTCTTCCTCTTTCTTCTCGTGGGCTCTCAACTGCTCTGCCTCAAATGAATTTTATTTCTCTCTGCAGTTCAAAGTAAAAATTACTACTAATAGAGTCAGAAAATTAGTAAAATTAGTGAACTACTGTAGTACATGGCTCATCCTAATTTCTTATTATTAAGGTGATATTTCACCGATATTTTATTGTGAGCCAAAAAATTTCTGACCATCTAGAAGCACTTTTAAAAGGAAACCAATTCATATAGTTAATTGAACAATACTCATAGTAGCACATAAACACAGAGATCCATTCAACTCAACGTTGGCATCTATTCTACCTTAGGAGTAGTGAAAAACCTACTATTGACAGGCCTGATGGTGCACTGGGTAGTAGAGGTTTGTGAAAAACTTCAGTCTGACTTGAAACAGAGGGTGGCAATGCCGGTGAAGAGAAGGCTGCAGCAACATAATTAATCGTACCAATCCACTGTTGCACTTCGCTTGGATCACTGAAAAGCGATTAGTTATGCTCAATAAGGCTTAAAACGCTTTAATGAGTTCAGAGTTTTACAAAAAAGAAAAGTGATTAGTACCTGAGTACTGCTATCGAGAAGATTAACCAACTGGAACAATTTAATTTATTGAAAAAGTAAATAAAACATCTTAAGATTTTTTGCAAAAAAATACACAGCAAAAATACACACCCAGTAATAACTTACCTCGTTTGAAAAAGTGTTTCACCAAGATTCGCTGTCCTCAGCTTGAACACGTGTTGTCGCTTACAGTAATCTTCAGGCTTTTCTGCCAAAGCATGATGTAAAAGGATTGCATTATTGAATGTCTGAAAACGGCCATGCCGAAAACCGCTCTCATCTTTGTGCAGATAAAGCACCATCCCCCGAAGTCGTGCGTAAACCATTTTCCAACCGCGACGACCAAAGGGAGCTAAAATCAAATAATTTAAAAGCTCTTATCCGTTTCTCTTACTAAAATTTTACATATTGCCGTTGCTGACAATCCGAAAAAAGAAATTTTTGAAATCAGTGGAAGTTACAGCAGATCATTAAGCACAACAGTCTGATCAGTGATTACAACTTATTCTTAATGTTCACTGTTAAAAAAATTGATCAACTTACTTCGCTTTCCATCTCTATCAAAAAGGCATTTCCTCACAACCCAACCAGATTTATACTCAATTTGGTCATCATCACTCACTGTCGATCGTGATTTTGATAGAATGTTTTTCTTTTTTTCACGGAGTAATGAAGTAATATCATCTGCCACTGATATATCATTAACTGATCTTCCCTCTAACTCTCTGGAAAAGTTATTTTAAACTATTTTTTTTTCGTTTCAGAGTTTACAGCCAAATGTAGCCAAAAACTAATCATTTGGATCAAATTCTGGAAAACAAGCGTCAACAAATAAGCAACACTTACCCAACCCATTTGATAGGTTGATCCTTAATAGCGAGATACAATGTCTTCAATAAAGAGCAATCGAAAACATGTTCTGTTTGACCCAGATTATCCACGAAATCTCGACTAGACATTCTCCTTCCAACATTCTGGAGACGTAAAAATCACGAACGCGGAACAAGTAAGATGAAACGATAATCCTGATTTTGTTTGGAAAGTTACATATTGTGTAATAACCATATTTGTAAACTAATTACATGATAAAAACGATAAAAATGGAATAAAATGAAAAATAAAAAGTAAATAGATAAGAAACGCGATAATCGAAGTAAATGTCATACCGGACCATGCAAATCCGAGTTCAGCAATAATAAGGCACAAGTAAGTGCATGGACTTGGTCTAAAAAATTTAAATCTTTGACAAAAAACATTATTCATCCTTAACATATATCATAAATACTCTTATTCTCATGCCAGGAAGGTGGAGTTCATAAAATATACAGATAAATTTAAAACTGTCTTTAAAAAAAAAAAAGAGGAAGAAAAAAAAATAAATTTGCGAAGACCAATCAACATTTCAGCAACTTACCTACACTTTTAAAAAGTGTTGGATTACACTCATGATAACGTCTAGCAAAATGTTCAATGATACGAGTCCTTTCCTGAGTTTCGCCTGTCAGGCAAAATCTTGAAAGAAAATCTCGTAGTGCAGCATCCAAACGAATTCCGGAGAAATTGAACAAGGCACAATATTCTTCCGCAACGGATATCCCATATTCATTCCTAAATTTATCACGAATAAAGAATTTATCATAATCCTACTACTGTTTTAGAGCTTCTCATATGTAACACGAAAGCCATGTTTATATTAGCATGAAGCTCTATTTTTCACAAAAAGTATAGCAGGAAAAAAGCGGCCCACAGACAAACATTTCTCTTTAGCGAGTTTTCCCCTTGCGAGGCTCTTGAGAAGTGTGCTGACATTCATTGATTCATCCTTAATAATATTTCTTGGGACTTTCTCATTTTTGACCCTCTGATGCGGTATGAGTCAAAAATTGCAAATATACTCCGAAATCTAAAAAATACCTGACGCGTATTCATTCCAAAGGAAATACAAGTCTTATCCTTACATAGTTATCTGAATAATTCAAAAAAAATTACGTTTTCGATAAATGAACTGCAATATCTTCTCTTCTGAAACCATCTAATATGAAAAGTCGTTTGGCAAGACGCATGGGTGCCTCAGAATCCAATTCTGATCTCCTATCCTGGTCTAAAAAAATTTTGCAATTCATAAACAGGATATAAAGTATAATAAACTCATTAGTTTTTTATGAATTACATAAAAATCACTTACCTGAAGGAGATGGACATCTAACTGTTGAGACAAAACTGTTTATAACAGGAATAGAAGCCTTCGCAGGGCTGTTTGGTTCACTTCGACTAATTTCGAACGGTCTCGCTACAACCGCATTTTCATGCTCGACCTTCGGACTATGGTCAGCTGCTGCAGAATTGCTCCAATGTGACGACAAAGCACTAGAAACAGTCGCCATGGAACCACTCGCTTCTGCTGTGCAACTTAGATTATTTCTATCTATGTTCACTGTCACAGATGAGTTCTTCCCGTCAATCCCAATATCCTGAAATGAGGGACCGAGTGACCGTTATTCTTGTCGCACTAATTCCTTGTCGTAGTCGATCATGGACAGAAGAAAGGCTATTCCAATGCAAACATTTTGGCATGCCAACTGGGTGCTCATTTTGCTTCTTGGTAGTTTATGATTATTATGTTCAACCAAGTAAAGAGTTCAAACAAAACCTGAAGATACTCCCTTTCATGCAATCCATTTTCTGACTGTGATGCAGGCACGGCGGATTCTGGATTAAATCTCCTATTTCGTGATTTTTCTTGCATTGCTGAAGGAAAATCATCAAAAGGTCTTCTACATGGAGGTAAGTTCGCCTTTTCTGTTGTTGGTGGTAGCTGTTCACAGTGCATCTAAAGCAAGTTCTGGTGTGACACTGCGTAAAACAAATGATATTTCAAGTTCCAGTTTATAGTTTGCTCAACTACGAAACGATAATTTACCAACAAACAGAGGAAGAAAAAAAATTTAAATATCAAGAAAATGATGCAGAATGCATATTTTATACGTGGTCAATAGCTTTACAATACTTAAAAACAATTTTTAGTTACAATTTCGTTCAGTAAATAACCTCAGCGTATCGTGGAGATATTTTGTGGTTTAGATTGATTATTTTATCACCAGTCATCAAAAAGAATTCAGAACGTGGTGCGCCGTTCTTCAGCGAATTCCCCGAGCCTGCGTCTGAACCGAGTGGAGACCCCACTACATCATGTCCAAGGAGCACCTCCGTCATACCTGCAAAAATTCATATCAGTAAAGCAGGCAGAACAAATAAAATTTACTGTAAAAAAAAAAAAAAAAAAAAAAAGAAAAATGTATGCTTGGTATACAATAGGAAAGGATTGGCACAAAAAAATCAATTATTTCGCAAAAGAAAGAACAAAGCTTAGGCAAAAAATACACTGGATTCGTAGTAGCAGCTACACAGAAGAAAGAGGACACCTAATAGAATTAATTCCGTGCTAATACACACTCGAATAAATAACAGTTTGACAAGAGAAATCATTTTTCTCATGATACCTAACACATAACCTTACAACGACATACACCTCATTTCCGAATGTGCAATTCAGCAAACGTTGTTAGCCTCATCGGAGATTCCGAGTATTCAAGTTAAACCAATAGCTGAAGAAGCGATACATCAAATGATTAGAGGTATCGATTATCTTTTTCATTTCACAAAACCTCATAAAAATCCTCCTACGCAATGCATAACTTTGGTAAAGCGACATGTTCGAAGTGTCGGTTTATAAAATATTTTTACTTTTTCCCAATCATTTCGACTCCTCTATTAGAATAAGTAAATACAGATTATTAAAAAAGGCAGACGTAATAATTAATGATTATTACATTACTGACGAATAGCGGGAAAAGCTTCGTATGGACCAACTAAGCTTTCGCCATTTAAAATAGGTTATATACGCAGAACTCCCATAGAGTCGTAAATAATTAGCAACTTCATAGTGTATAAAGTATATTCAACTGTTAAAATGGTAGTATTTGCAATCGTGGTATATTTATCTAGATTTCCATTTCTCATCCGAAGGAATCGAAACTATAATAAATGCACGAATAATCTGAACAACTTTCCTATATCAAACAAAGTGCTGTAACAACTTACACTACCAATTCCTCTCACAAAGCCACGATATGGGCCACTTCTGATATGGCGCTAAATTCAGTGCATTTTCACCTCACGGATCACTATTAGATATCCATACTGAAAGTCTCGAAAGGTGCAATGAGTACCAAATGAAAATAATGTTTTTCCAAGAGATGAGAAACGATTTTAAGTGGTAGGTACTGAAAGGGAAATAGTACGTAACATATGAGAGGAAGCAAACCGAGAATGTGAACGATAATATTATGAATTTCTTGCCAGAAATCTTATCAATAACAGTAGCTATTCAGGAAACGTTTTACGTTGAAGGTAAGGCACCGTTTCTTGCTTTTAACAACATTACCGAAGCCTTGGCCACTTGGGTACTATACAGGACAGCATAACGGTCCCTTCTATAGTAAAGACAGCAGACTGCAAACAAGCCCTATCGAGAGACTTTGAGACTCATGCTACCTCGCACACTCTCATCGACTGCTTACCATTCAGCAAGTTATATATCTTGCTTGGAACAACCTTTCTGTCACTTCCATTTCTGTAATACTATCTCACCTGTTTACGTGAAATGGAGATTCCGGTGCTGAAGTATACTTTGACACTGCGGTCTGTACATGAAACTGTGACTCTGTGAGGAGTGAAAATGCACCCAGGGCTTAGTTTCACTCAAACGCAGTTTAGAACTCATCAGTGGATTTCCACTCCTTGCATGGCGGGGCACAGAGGTTACAGAAGCAACCTGATCAGGCTATACTCCTGCTCTTAGTAAATCAACAGATTTAGTCGACTGTACTCCAGATGATCGAATTAAATGATTTGAGGAAGTACAGAACAGGTTCATTAGCTGATTCAAAGGCTACCACATCTTGATCATGTAAGAAAGGCAGAAATGGGGTGCAGCATGCAGTATATTTGTATGAAATGATGCAATCCAAGAAACAACATGAATACCGAATTTGAGTTTGCTTTATTAGAAACGTTCATCTGAGTTGACGAAATACCTATCTGAATTGACCTTCTATTGTGTCCATATAAATGAATCATTGTACATTAATCACACTCTGAGCAGCTGTAGGATAGACAAAGTGTTTTCTAAACACTCCATCAAGTAATAGTAAAAGGCATTAACTCCAAACAATGTCGCCAAATTAATCAAAAATAGATGCAAGGTGCCACTGATAGAATAACACATTGTTTTGGGAAGATGTAAGCAGATTTACAAGTATTTAAGAAACAAATACTGACAAGGATGAGCAGTAACTAGTCCACCCTGCAGCAGATGAATTTAATCCTCCAACAAATATCCTTCTCTGTCCAAGCAAAATTTAAATTAACTTGAGAAAGAAATTTTAATTTCAAACAGTCATGGTGTAGACTGTACGTTAAATTCTTGCAGAATTGTGTCATTCAATAATTGCCTCATAGTTAATACGATCATTATAATATCTTTGTGATTCCACATCAACATCCAGGCTATGTGCTTGAAAAGGATCTGCTGCCATGGATTGATCAACTGCCGATTACCCCTTACAAGCGGCTGTCTTAAAATAATTGTAATATCTATCACAGGTCTGAAAGGATGATGGTACTTCATGCAGTAAGTAACAAGGGATTTTACGATTGAAGTCACGCAAATTAGAAAACTAAAAACAGTAAAATCCCAAGCCTTAACTTAGGTCCAATTTAAATGACATTCCTGCAAATCAAAAGCAAAATTTTGAAAGGCTCCTCTGTATATTGGATTAAGCGAATACAAAGAGAACAAAAATGAAAAGGGCCTATGATGACAGGACAGGAGGAGGGAAAAGTTGCGTAAAATGGAAAACTAAAATAACTGAAACGTGAAACTAGAATATGAAGAGGGAAGGAAAAGCAAGAATTACACTATGTGAAAAAAAAAAAATTAAAATTGGAAGAAGTGAAATGAAACACAAAAAGTTAGCAAGCTTCTTAATTAGATCTTGTCAACTGCTGATAAAATTTCGAAATCGATTAAACTCTCCTCCTTCAGCAACTCAGAAACGGTAGATACTGAAATGGTGATTATTGGAAAAGCAAAAATCATGAAGTGAAATGAACTAGAAAAACCATGAAATAGATCACCGTGAGTTAAAAAGTCAACTGATATCGGATAATTCTGCCACAATTTAATGCCATTCTAGCAGGTTGGAATTATATCCCCAAACTCCTACACGACGAATGGAAGTAGTTCACCTGCAGTTAGACGATATGTTTATCAAGTATTCCAACCACTTAAGAACGCAAATATTACCCGATGATTTACAAGGCAGAAATGTTGTTTCTGAATCTTCTGTCGAAGAACCGAGGATCTTCGAGAACCTTAGCAAACCCCTCTCAAATTCTTGCTTTTGAACAACAAGCACTTCCTCAATCCCTCTTTCTCTTATTTCTCTGATAAATCCTAAAATTAAAATGAATTTATATCATTCAATAAGCTTATCAGATACTTTCCATAATTTACCATTGAATTAAACTACAAAGAAGCTTTATATCATCAAGACTTCAGTCCTTTATATAAAACCTCATGCTACTGAGACGTGCTTACTCGTTCTGTTAATAAAAAAAATATTAAAAATCAGTCGGAATACAAATAGAGTTATCTGAAATGCAGAGGATTCCAAATGAAATGACGCTTTGGGACGTAGATTGTTTCAGACTGGTAGTGATGCCCACAGAAAATGGCTCACACACACGCTATTTTGCTGCCTATCCGAACTGCCCGTCCATTGTTTTGCCCCCTGTAATTCCTTATTTTCCCGTCGCACAAAGTCTAGCTTCCTCACCGTTACAATACTGTCTTGTTCTTCAGTTAATAAAGCTGCATCTTTTTAGAGGACAAATTAGAGATCTTTCTCTTTATTACAATGCAATGAAAATCATCACGAAATTCAAGTGTCCCTGCAACGGGGATAGCAAGATCTGGACTGAAAATAACAACAAATATTACAGTCGTTTCAACCAAGCTCAGAGTACATGATGTCAAGGAATCACCAGGACCACAGAGCTCAAACAAACTACAAATCGCTGCCAACACCCGGCCCTGCAATATTTAGCGTGCGCTTACAGCGACATGAAAAGGGAAGCGATACCAAATTACCTAACTTCAACACAAAACATCTTTTCCAATTCCACAGTACTCTGCACCAGTCGCTACCAGTGACATTAACATCACCATTTATCTCAGTACGGTTGGAAAACAGAGCGCCAAGTAACATTCACAACATTGCAGCTGTGTTCCAGCGGAAAATGCCATGTATCATTACACGACAAGCATCAGATTCTTTCGGTACTTGAAAAGCAAATTTATTGTACGTATAAAAAAACTTTCGTATACGTCCCAGCTCTACACTGCTTAAGAGCATTCAACCCGCAACAACACCTTCAATTCGTATGGAACCGAAAAACGTCTGACATCATGAATCCTAATCAAAGTCTCCTTGTCAAGGAGAAAGCAAAATTAATGGCCTTCATATTCGCTTCCAAACTTCCGATAGCGGAAATCCCAAGACTCACAAAGCAAAACGACAAAGAAGAGATCTGAAATTTCTGCGCACTAAAATCTGAAATCCTCAGAAGAACTAAACAAAAGCAGATACAATCAAATGAACCAAAACATGAAACAATATGAGATTTCAAGAGACAAAAGATGCCGGAATATCCATTCCCATAAATTACTTCGAGTTATACTAATGTCCATATTCCTGTAAGAAATAGCAAAGTAAACTTTGCCAAAAGTTATGACACATCCACGACAAAAACATTCACATCTCCAAGCTAATTGAGCGATGTGATAAAAGGACACATTGATATGAGTGCAAATAAAAAAGGTGGAGATAAAATGGATCCTTAAAATACAGTACAATCAATGTAATCTGACAAATTTAAAGCAGAATGTAAAAATAATTAAAACAATCATAAATGGCCGAGTATATCAGAGATTGGTTAGTTCAGGCTGGGCCCTGCTTTTGCGCTGGAGTTGGCTGTCCTTTCTTGCTCATTAGGTAACGATGAATGTGCGGGATCACACCTAAAAACAAAACGCCGCAAACAGTTAGTTTACGAATATAAGAAAATGTTTCAAGAACTAGAGAGTGGAAAGCTTCAAGAAATACTTCTCTTTTCCCTAACACCTTTTTCCTTCTGCATGACACTGTTTAAAGTTGCAACACTTCGAAAGAAAAAAAAAAAAAAAAAAAAAAAAAAAAGAAAGAATATGATACATAAGGAAACAAGGGAACAGACCTCCACCAGCGATTGTTGCTTTTATTAGTGTATCTAGTTCCTCATCTCCTCGTATTGCCAAATGCAAATGCCTTGGTGTAATCCTCTTCACCTTCAAATCCTTAGAAGCATTGCCCGCTAATTCCAATACTTCAGCAGTTAAATATTCCAAAATTGCTGCGCTGTAAACAGCTGCCGTAGCGCCAACACGTCCATGTGATGTAGTTCTGCAGCTCTACTTAGATTCATAGAAATGTTGCAGGATGGCAAGCATGCAGAAAAAGCGGCAATTGTATGGTTAGTCAAGTAAATTCGGTTTCTCCATATAAATAGATAACGAAGATGGGAGAAGAGAAACGCGATATGGACAAAAGAAATAGATCGCTATAATAATAAATAACACCTAGAAATCTTCTTACAATCGAACTTTACATATATATATACATATATAAAAATTCCCCAAATTACATTCTCAGTTGATATACATCCTTTTTCCTTTTTTTATAATTACGCAACGAGAATGTCTTTGCTGAATATTACAAAAAATAAGAAGAAACTGTGGAAACATACCTTTGTTTCAGGAAACGATGAATACGTCCAACAGGAAACTGGAGACCTGAACGTGCACTCCGCGAAATAACCTTGCCTTTGGATTTGCCGGAATCTTTACCTGCCTTACCTTTGCCTCCAGCCATAGTACTGCAAACTGCTTTTACATTCTTCATGTATAACAAAGCATGCGGTACTTGTGAAGAATATATAGTGAAATATCTTCTTTTTCACAAGTTACTACCACATTCCAAAAAATTAGCAAAAATGGTTGCTTCAACATGTATGACACAGAACACCAAGCCGAGACTAATTATTTGAAAAACTGAAGGGCATCTCTGAATGACCCTATTTCCTGGATATTATAATAAGTATTAGGTGCTATCGAGGTGGATACAGGTTTCTAAAAATATACTGTTGGAAAATGGTCAGCAAAAAAGAGACAAAAAAAGTGGAGGCATCCAGAAAACTTCGAACTCGCAAAAAACAGCTTAATTTCTCACAACGCCAGATATAGCAGAAGTGACAACTCCAAAAGCTGTGTAGTGGGGCAACGTTGAAAATGGGATACATTTCATCCTAGCCAAGGTCCAACACTGTCTGATTAATAGTAGAAAATATATTCAACTCAGTGCATCAGCACCGATGAAATTATTCAGTAATTCATGCCAGTCAGTTATGCGAGGACAAGCAGTTCGGGAAAACTCATTTGCATTTGAACGAGACAAATTGAAAAGGAGTAATTCAAATTTTAAATGAAACAAATCTGCAACTCGACGTTCACAACTGCTTGTCGCTGCTATTCCACTCAAAACCCATGTCTTTAAAAACAGCTGTCTGTTGACTAGGTGGCCTGAAGCGTTAGCCCCATTTGGCCAGGTAATGGCAATAACAGGTACTGAAGCATGCGCCCTAGTCAGTAGTCAACCACCCCACATGCAACCTCGTCAACGAATCGGACTATTTCACAACCCGCGCGGGAGACGGGTCGGTGTGCAAATGAGATGACCATTATTATATGAGATGGAAGAGGAAAGTGGAGGAACTGAGAAGACATGCAGAAAGTGAGAAGAGCATAGGAAGAGGGGGGAAAGAGAGAGGGAGACTGGTAGAGCACTTCCCGCCATGACCTTTGGAAATCGATATTTACACATCAGCCAAACGCCTGGTTGCAGAAGAGTCGGCAGTAGGGTGGGAAGTGAGACAGCTGGAGAGCGGTGAGCTCGAACTGGAACTGTAAGCTTTGTAATCCGATTAGGCCTCCTTCCTTGTAAGCTAGCTAATTCAATGAGGAATTATAACCAGTCGGTTTGCTTGTTGATTAATCAGCCGCTAACGTCATCATTGAGATCGTCGGAACTTAGCCCTTGACAACACTGTTTAACTTGAAAAGCAGTTATCGTTCATTCAATCGCCGGAATGAGGAACAGTTTTGCTGCTGCATATAGTCCCTTTCAGGGCAATGAAGTGAAAAACCTTCCAGCAGTTACCTGTTTTGAGAAATCATAGTACCGGCTGTGAAAGTGGTGTAGCGTGATAAACTTCACATACTACAGTTCGTATTCTGTCAGAAGCCACCTCGTTATGATCCCTCATCGAATAGAACGTGACCTTGACTGAGTGATGTTTTCTCACCTGGTATTAGTCATCCGTTTCAGTGTTTTCTTTTGACTCTTCCGTTCGTTTTTCACTGTAGGAGATATCGAATGATTTCTATATCATCCAGTTCATATATGAGCTATCTTCTCTCAACTCCTCTTCCGCACGTTCGATTTTGCTTCGTCCTCCACACAGATATGTCACCACTCCTCGACTGATTCGTTCCAGTTCGCTTCCTTCCACGATGGAAGAATTCCATGTGCAGAAACGTACCTGAGAAATATCACGTAACAGAACAAGAAAAGAAACTGGCTGCTTTTCCAGACATGTTTTTGCCCCTCCATAAAACACCTACAAAAAGGGACTTATGCTTTCGAATTACTAAAACAATAACTGGAAGGAGGTATCTCGTCAACAGAGGTTGACCATTACATCAATGTACTATTTTTGATAAAGATGTTCGGCATCTTTGACTGTCTGAAAGTTCTCGACTGAAAATATGTCTAAAAGAATTTCTTAATAAATCATTCGACACTACTCACCAAATTACACTTGTTCACTATCTCTCCAGTCCTTCATTTCGTTATAAAATACACTTTCTGCAGTTTTTGAATGATGTTGTCAGCAGCTCGCCAGATGTCTTGCTCACTTCATGAAGTAACATTAGAAGGATTTCTTTTTTTTTTTAATTTTATCACTTTGGTCGTTACTGATCTAAAACAAATATAAGTAGGAAGCGAAGACAAAGGAGACCGGGTGATCAAAATTATTTGGGCATGGGCTTTTTTGTATAAGAATTACGAAAAGCACAAAAGCATATGAATTTTTATCTGCACCGTAACAAACCTGACTGAATATCTGAATACTGGAAAGAAATTCAACATGACATGAAAAACTCATTTCGCTAAGCTTGGTATTTTCCGTGTGGATGATAACTGCTTCCGTTTATCAAGGAAAAAAAACAAGACAAAATAGGAGGAAAATAGGATTTTATCAAGGTGATTTGCTGTTTCTTCACTTCCTGCTAATGCTTCTGTCAGGTCCCTTTGGTTTCTATCTAAAAGCGAATAACCGAAGTATCAATCTTATTTACTGAGTAGCACCTTCATATCCCAACGTAAGCGTGTCCGATAAATCTATTGACAACGTTCATACTGCCACAGCTAAAATCCAATACACAGTTGCATATAAGTATTCGGTAATGCCGAAGATACTTAGATGACCCTTGTTTAGATACAGGCCACACATTCAAACCAAAACCCATCATGAACACGTCTTATGAGCAATTCTCTCCCACATTTTCTGTGTGCCACCCCATACAAATTTCGCATAACGACGCCACCAGCAGAAAAACAATTGCCATGAAGCACATGACACGAGAGGAACTGAGGTGAAAGACGCACACGGTTGAGCCTAATATAAGCCATTATTATGGATGCAAAAAAAAAAACTCACATCTCCTTTATTATTTATTGTTAAATAACGGAAACACATAAGAAATCATTTCTGCCTTGGATTTGACAGTCATACGATAAAATCTAATGAAAAATTTTTTTCAAAAAAGAAACAACAGAGGGTCACAATTGCTTCAATGTCAATAGAATATCAGTACTCTTCACCTTCTCCTTCACCTTCGCCTTCCAACGAATCTATCCCAACCTTCAAAACAGACATAAATAATTCCACTCGAGAAACTTATTTACATATCAGACTCTAAAACAAGGAAGAGAAAATCTAAGGAACAAAAAATATACGAAAAACTTCTTATAAAAGAAGCATCTAGGTACGAACAGCAAATGACTTCACTCAAATGCTTCACCTCCTCATAATCCTTTTCGAGTGCTGCCAAATCCTCTCGTGCCTCTGAAAACTCTCCTTCTTCCATGCCTTCGCCAACATACCAATGCACAAAAGCCCTCTTCGCATACATCAAATCAAATTTATTATCAAGCCTTGCCCATGCCTCCGCAATTGCTGTCGTATTCGCAAGCATACAAACAGCGCGTGGTACCTTGGCCAGATCACCTCCAGGAACAACAGTAGGAGGCTGGTAATTTATGCCAACCTAAAGGTACATATACAACGATTTCAATAAACAGGAAAAATACGGGGATATTCTTTAATTGAAGCAACTTATTCCAGAAGGAAAGTTAAAACCCTACTTTGAAACCTGTTGGACACCAATCAACGAACTGAATGGTACGTTTCGTCTTAATGCTAGCAATAGAAGCATTCACATCCTTTGGTACAACATCACCGCGATAGAGAAGGCACACCGCCATGTACTTCCCATGTCGAGGATCACACTAAAAGATTTCTCTCTTACACAGACGCACGCTCATTATCTTTGTACACACTCATTATCTTGAGTATGCGTCTTTCACGAAACAAACTGTAATTTCATAAAAAAAAAAAAAAAAAAAAAGAAAAAGATTATGAAGAGAGTCATCCGATAAAATCCATCCTATCGCCAATTACGGAAATATTTCCACCTTGACCATTTGATTAGCTGGCTCAAAGCATGCATTGGTGATGTCTGCCACTGAAAGCGACTCATGATACGCTTTTTCAGCGGATATGACTGGTGCATATGTAGCCAGAGGAAAATGAATACGTGGATATGGCACCAGATTAGTCTGGAATTCCGTCAGGTCTACGTTCAAGGCACCGTCAAACCGAAGAGAAGCAGTTATTGACGACACAACCTGCAAGATGCCTGTACACTATTGCGCATACACACTATGCAACTGGTAATCCCTTCAAGACTACCTACCCCACAGTTCACGAATCCTTGTGCCACTTTAGACTTATCTTTACCAATGAACTAACTTTCAACTAAATATGGTCACAGAAGCCTCTCAGGCATAAAATTCGTAATGTAATAGCACCTAAAATCTTAAGATTTTCACCGATAAATTTAGCAAATTTCCACAAACCTGCGAAATCAATCGATTAAGATTTGTATAGGATGGCCTTTCAACATCTAAATTACGACGGCAAATATCGTAAATAGCTTCGTTATCAACCATAAATGCGCAGTCAGAGTGTTCAAGAGTAGTATGAGTTGTAAGTATAGAATTGTAGGGTTCCACGACAGCAGTGGAAACTTGTGGTGCTGGATAGATTGAAAACTCCAATTTGCTTTTTTTGCCGTAATCAACAGACAACCTTTCCATCAACAATGATGTGAAACCCGAGCCAGTACCACCACCAAAAGAGTGGAAAATCAAGAATCCTACAACATTATTACATGATAAAAAACACATCCATATTCCATCTCATAATCTTCAGTATATAGAGTATTCATCCACCTTGCAAACCGGTGCAATTTTCAGCTAAACGCCGAATGCGATCAAGCACCAAATCAATTACTTCCTTTCCGATTGTGTAATGTCCTCGTGCATAATTGTTTGCAGCGTCTTCCTTACCGGTTACCATCTGTTCGGGATGAAAAAGTTGCTTATACGTTCCGGTTCTGATTTCATCTGAATTATGGTTTTAAATGCTTAATGAAAAAAAAAAAAAATGAACAACTATTTGAAATATAAGGGATTTAGCAAATATCTTTGCAAATTTATCGCACATATTTACTTACCCACTACAGTTGGTTCCAAATCGACCATAATTGCCCGCGGAACATGACGACCTGTGCCTGTTTCTGAGAAGAATGTAGAGAACGAGTCGTCAATCTGACTCTGTTTATCTGATGGCATACGACCATCAGGTTGAATCCCATGCTCTAAACAAAACAATTCCCAACAAGCATTCCCAATTTGAACACCAGCTTGGCCAACATGTACTGATATTACTTCGCGCTAAAAATAGTTTGGACATGTGAACAAACTGCATTTTAACAGATGCAATAACAAATAAAACAACAAAATTGATTCATAACACCAATGAGGAGGTACGTTTGTTTCAATTTTAAAATAACTCATATGGAACGATAGAAACATAAGTAACCCTTGAAATACATATATATATATATATAAAATACCATGTTTGCGTTGATACCCGCGGTATGTTGAGATGTTCGAACTGAAACAGATAACAAATAGTGAAAAAAGGTGCAAAAAAGCAAAACTTACTGAAGGAACGAAACCAACAATTTAAATAAGATTCAGAGGGCTTTGGGAGTAACCGTAGTCACAATCTGTTGTTAAACAAACAAAAAAAAAAAAAAAACAAATTAATCTGTAGCAAGCTCCAGGAATCAATCACAATTACCCGGTACTCACTAGAATGGTCAGCAGGAATTGCTCCAAACCTTGTACTCCGTGTGAAGAATTTAACTCTGATGTACTAATAATTCCTCAAGTTTCCGATGCAAATATCAAAGAAAAGCAGACCGAGTTTCTAATCATTGCACTGGTTCCTTAACAGAAATTAGTTCTTTTTTACCCCTACTTGTCGACAAACTGATAAGTGATCATGGTGGATCAGGTGTAGTCAAGTAGAAAAGATAAACAATGTATTAAAAAGGAGTAGTAAGTCAACGATGAACGTCATTCTACCAACTTATGCAACAGACAACATTTTAATGGGAATATGTAGCAGTTGAAGCAGGGAAGGAATGATTTTGGTACAACACTCCTGGAAAGTCATCAGCAAGAGTACAGAAAGCCTTGATCAGGTTACGACCTCCTACTGCCCATGCGACACAACCCACGAGTGATGATAAAAGAGAATTGGAAACCTTGGAGATAACTAGGAAGATCACTGTAGCGCACACACCGCACAATGTAGCAGAACCCGTTCAGCTGCCTCGCTCCCTACTCGCACACCACTACCTACCTCCCTAACCCAATGAGAACATCACACTATCGATGTCCGGTCCACATTACCAACGCTGGCAGTGAAACAGACCTATGCTAAGCTATCTTCTCCCTCGCGCCTCTGCCCGCCACGATCAATGAACTGATGACTCACACATAGAGACAGGAGGATGGATGCTGCGTACTGACCATGCAGGTAAACACGCAAGCCCCGCCCCGTCTGTGTTTGACTTCTCATATAACGATGGGTGGTACAGTCGTCAAGAGGGCCTTTTAGTCCTCAACAACCTGCTAAGATAAAGCGAATGCAGTTGTAACGCAGAGAGGCAGGGTGTACCCCGCAACACAGCATATCCCGCCAATAGTTACACCGTGTCCGAACTATCGCTCGTTTTGTTTACAGAACAGCAGTGGTAGCATGTGTGCACATTCATCCAACACTACAGCCAGTCTGACCCGAAAACATACGGAAGTTTACGGGAAAATTGTTAAACACACAAAATTTCTTTGCTAACTTTCGATATACGGGTGACAGCACTTAAACACATGAAAAGAATGGGACAGCGTGGCGATCTGGGCTGCAAAGGAGGAAAAAGTTGGGAAGCTCCCACCAGAATGTTGGAAAAGGAAACAACGTGCTGACAAACGGTGTCCTTGAAGATCAGTGCCATGAACACTGCTACTGACATGCACAGCCTACTGCTCCACCGTGAAGGATGCCACAACATCATTTCCCAGTGGCACTCATGACCTGTGGTAGCGTGACGTAACGTGACCAGAAGGATAAAACCACCACGGATCGGTCGTATGGTTTGGGCACAGCTGAGGTAGAGTTACTGAAGTAACTGCAAACCTAACTCTGGAATACTCAACTTCTAGGAACAGCCCACACCAACGATGCCAATGTAGGTTGTAAAGATCGGGAACGTTCACGTTGGTTTAATTCTGAAACAATGCCTACGGGAAAACAAGGAGTGACGTAGTGACGTCCTCAACCAAACTACTTAGTCCTTCCAGGATATTCTAGACCCATCTTGTATCACAAACCACGTTTCCTACCCATAACTCATTACGCAGATTAAATCCTATGTAATGTTACAGAGCAAGTCACCAAACTTTTCCTTTTTTTTATTTAATAAGGTTTTCATGGAAAAAGGGACTCAAAGCGTAACTGTGTAACAGCCATACTAATTATAATCAGACAGCCAGATAGAATGTTGGACATCTTCTGTTTACTTGTGCTCCAAATAATAAATTCCAGACGGTCACACAAATCCGAACCAACCCACAGTTGTTTACTCGGAAAACTCTTAGTTAGTTCACTTCAAATAATTGTCAACATCGCTGTCACTACAGAGCACATAACCAAAGATAAAATTTCCAAACCATAATCTACCGTGGCCATGTATTACTCGGTAGTTGTATGGATAACCACTGGATACAAGAAATAAATCAATAATATCTTTATTGCCCAGATCACAATATCGCCAAATTAAAATCTACTCCATTTAGTACTATCAGTGAATTACAGCTGTTGCCCATGCAGGAACAATGAGCATTGGAGAGCCAAAGGAAAACCACTGAAAAAAGAATTCACAAACCAAATCCCCACGTAAAACTAAAACAAAACATCTACAAGAGAAAATTACACACTCAAATACAAATTCAATAGGAAATTCGTTTTTTTTTTTTTTTTTTTTTTTCTCAAAGTACAAGTAAAGTTCTAAACAGAAGCCCGCTTTTCAAAACGGAACATGCAAAAACACTGCGCAAGAATCTACTTCCACTAGGATGCGCATTACTGCTGGTATAAGTAAGAACTAGAAAATTATGTTCGAAGTATGAATAATTAAGAAAATAACACAATTTCGACTAATTCTTTCAAAACAAGTTTCCTACGACCCCGCAAAAGTTAACAAATAAGAATCTGTCCGAAAAGAGGTCGTAATAAAAATATCGCGAGAGAAACAGAGACCATATGAATAACAACAACAATGACGATGCGTACAATGCATAAAAAATCGGAAAAATATAGGACTATTAAACTACAAAACTCCAAGGGACCGCACACCTAACGTATTCAGTTTACACAAAACTGTTTAGGAAGCAATCAGGTGTTAATTTTACAATAGCAAAGATTCATAAACAGCAGTAATGTTTAGCCGAACTTTTTATGAAGTAGTACGATGGAAAATTCAAACTTGTTATTATCGAGGTACTTTATAATGATTGACATCTGCAAGAGAAAATGTAACAAAGAAAGAATTAGGAATGAGTGGACAATGGGGCCACAGACGTGGACCAAAGTAAAATGTGACAGCTGATTGGCTTTATCATCTCAAAATCTTGAACGAAGCGAGACTTTGTTAAATCAATTACGACAGACCTTTAGATAAAATGATCTTTTTAGTATTTCTAAGCTGAGTATATGAAAACGACTGCAAAAATAGACCACAAGAGTCCAAGAGTTCAACGTTACAATCTTCATCAAAATGGTCCGACGAACAGAGACAATCACTCCTTATTATGCTCTAGCTTAGCATCTGATTTTGCCGTTTCCTCCGCATTATTCTCAGCTCCTTTCGTAGCCGTCATTTTTTCTTGCAGTTCTGCTAGAACATCTCGAAAGGCTCCCCATGCGCTCATCGGAACCGCGATAGAAGAACGACTTCCAGAAATTTGCTTAACCTTAAAGTTATAAGTAACAAGAAGCGAGAAACAAACAAACTGACCAGCTTCAATCTCTGAACAAAAGCATGAAAGCGAGACCTCTCGATCCACAATTAAAAAAGTACCTACTAATAACGTGGTACATTGTGTGAATGGGTAAAACTAGTTGAGTTTACCACTTATACCGTGTACCATAACGGAAAAAAAGATAACTCACCTCGGATATACGTACAAAAGTACCGCGTTCATTATGCCCGACATCGAAATAGAAAATTTTGTTTTCAGCACGTACATGTTTCGGTTCAGGCAATTCCACATTTGCATCATTCTTAAAAATCATTGACAAATATATAAAGAATGGACTTCAAAAAGTTCCATAAGTGCGCTTCTTAATAAGTAGCACAGAAAAATTAAGCAACTTACTTCATTAAGATAGCCCTCAGCATATTTATCAATTAGTTCACTCAATGCATCCCGAAGCTGAGTCATACCAGGTGCAGGTAAAGCTATCTGCAAATATATTTTAACAATGTCGTCTCCAGTGTTTGTTATCGTTAACAGTTACCCACCACAGTTTTCACGGTTATAAAATATAAGCTCCCTCACCTGTGAAGGAGGACCTGTCATGCCTCGCAAAACTGTTTGAGAAACACGTAAATAACGCCCCCTCTGATTTTCTTTCAAACTAAGATAATACCGACGCGACTCATGCACGATTATTTCTGATTTCAGTTGTCCATTTTCACCCACAGTTGGCTCCTCACCCGAAGCTGCAATAGCCGATAGTCATTTTTTATTTTAATTTTTTTTTTCCGGGGGGGGAGGGAAGGGGGAGGAGAGGGGAGCAAAACTTTAAAAATCTGCTTCCTGAGCAATATATTTCAAAGCTAGTTTTCCATCTGTCTCATGAACATGAAAAATTAATATTCCAAATGAAGAAATACAAGCTACTTGAATGATACAATAAATGACAGCCACCTTCCCCTAATATAATCTAAAGATAATATTCTAAAGCAATTCTAAGTCTGCACTTCAAAAGTAATTTTCAGAGGGCAAGAAAAAATGGTAAATTACCAAGGCCATCGAAGAATTTGACAAATTTATCGAGATGATCACGAAATGCAACTGCAGCGCTCATTGACAGTATCAATCGGCTTTTCCGTCCTCCTAAGCCAACCTGAATTAAATTCTTTAGTGCTAAAACAGCGGTGTAAGTATTAAGAATACCTGTGCGGAATATTTTGATCAATATTAAATTAAACAAACTTGAAATACCTTAAACTTCCTTTTCAGCAAAGCATGATAAGTTGGAATTATGGCCTGTTATGGAGCAACTTAATTTAGCGGTTCAATTTTCTCAACCGAACTTACTTCCGCAAGTTTGATAAAACGACCTCGGTTATTCTGCTTGACATCAACATAAAAACGTTTACTCTGCACTTGTAGCATTTTGCTTGCAAGTTCTTGCTCTCCGTGTGGAGGGCGCCGATCATCACCACTGCTACCGTCCGACATCGCCAATTAACAAGATGATAACTGCAATGAATACCATTTAGAACTGATCATACAGAGAATACAGGAAACTTTTTGATAATCACTGAAGTAGCTAGTTTTGCTACTATTAACATAAATAGCAAAATCCCACGGATTTTTTTTTTCTTTGGAATATATTACGAAGGAATATCTATTTTTCGAGTAAAAAAAAAAGTTATAGAAACCACAGAACAAAAGGCGCGTTAAAAGGAAAGCTGTAGCACTGGCATTAACAAACCTTCCCAACTATCCAGTGAATACTGGAACATATTAAGGAGTGAATGGTGATTACAGGACATGTACTGCACTTTTTTTTTCAAGACACTGTAGTCTGGTATCCAAAGAAATAACAGTATTTGTGCACTGTACCACAAAATACTTAGTTGTCGAAAGACATGAAAGTAACAAATCGCTACCAGTAGTGGTTAGAAAAATACGTTCCCTGTGATAAATTATCCACATGACTTTATTAAATAATACTAAAATAAAGACAACGTCATGACACAATATTAACATACCAAACCAATAAACACTCGGGCGCAATCTATCCAGCAACCGAGGCGCCAACCCAAACGTACCACACCGAGGTCTTTTCCGAACTTCTCTACCTCTGCAAGCATAGATGAATGAATGAAATCTTTTTCTCATCAGTGGTTACCCAACATCATGGTTTCTCTATTTGAAAAAAATTCTCAGGACTCAGAAAGATACTTCGTCGTAGCAAAACTCGAAACAACCATTTGATGTGCATAAGTCAATCGCCGACGCGTGTACAGCAGTAAGAAAAACCAGTTTAATTCATATGTTACCATTTCTACAAATTTTTAAAATACTTCAATCCGCAAATGAATACCACAAGGACAAGGGATGGATGCTCACTTCTACGCATAGTATCTAAAGTGGAGTAAATCCTCAACGCTTGCAAAGTAAGGCCAATCGACTCAAAAGAAACATCAATGGGGAGGAATAATGAGGGGTGCAGTACAGTGGCCACCTTTCCCATTAAGAAGAATTTTGGGCTGTTGTTCCACACAAAAGATGTACCATGCAGATGCAACCGAGTAATTTGGGTCGGGTTTTCTCCTCCAACCTGGCCAGCGCCATTATTAGAATGTCGGGAATATGCGCTTACAGCAGGTATGCTTCTTGGTCACTGCTTGTGCAGCGTTGCGTTGACAGGAAAGAGGATAAAGGCATCGACACCAATAACTACGCGAACACAAACCCCTCCCCCCCCTCAGACTTGCCCGCGAGCAACACTAGCCCATAATTCGCAAGCCACATTTAGGCTGAACGTCAACACACGCAATCGATTGCGACTTAATCGAAAAATTCGGTCGTTCGAACTTCACTACGCGGACTCTGTTTGAAAATCTTTTTATTTATAGCAGGGTGCGAAATATTGGTATTGAGCATGCTGAGTTTGACGAGGTACCAGTACCAGTTCGAATTTCACTAACTTGTGATTAATGGTCGAGAAGAGTGATAATGATGAAATTGTTTAAAATTTTTGGAGGACTGATTCAAGGGAAAGAAGAGAACACTGTTTAGTGAAACGAAACCCCTCCTTGTCTTCTGTTTTGTTGCATTACGCAGAAATGTTCCAGTAAAAATAGCCGAGTTCGTATTGCTTGACTCCATAAAATTATTCAATTTTAGATCTTCTTATTTGGCTCGTTAGTTTAGGTTTAGATCAGAAAACAGTGCGAATGTTTGTAAAACAGGTAGTTTTTTTAAAAGAGTCAGAGACTCTTTCAGTTCTATGTTTCGAAACGTTGAAATTATTAATGGTTAATCCAAGATGGAAGTGATAGCATTCATGATTTACACCTAGACTGTGTGAAATGAAATCTTACCGGTCATTGTTCACTTTGAACCAGTTGTAAGGAGGGTTGAACAAAAAAGTTTAGGAACACAGTCAATAAAATCTCAGTTATCTCATAAATTATGGCATGCTGTAGATGGAGCGGCAAGATGTGTATACTGCATATTTTTTTTAGTGTGTCTTCATACAGCCTAAGACTGAAAATTCTCGTATTAATAGTGGAACATAGAAAATACCATTTAGGCCCTTTGTTTCACTGTTTACCTTCCTTCTAGCTTAGACGATTCAAGAAACTGCACACTCCTAGACCAGCTCCTTAAAAACGGTCACAGTTTCCTGCTTACCTTTTGCGATCCCCATAATCCCGTTTGTTATAGCCCAAATGATTTAGTATTGGAATAGTTATAAACAGTTATTTCTTGTCGCTTACCTTACATCATTTAGAAATGTCCCATATACGTACATTCCTGATCCTCAACAAAGAATTACAGTTAATTCGAAAAAGACGCCTCATCGTAATGTTCAGCATCAAAAAGTTCCACTGGATGATGGCCCAAAGTTTCCTACGTTAGCAAACTTAGTTAACACTTAACATTAGTTGGATATTTTTAGCCGCTGCAATGCATTCATTTTTGTCTAGGGCAACTCTTTATACTTCTATTGTTGCTTCAACTCAGTCGACTTCGGGTGATTTATGGTACGGAAAACAAAACATTGATTTGGCCACGTACGACCTAAGTGTAGATCCTTTTTACATGTCAGATTGCTGGACCACTGTGTTAAAAGCCATCATCAGTCTTAATTCAGTGAGTTTTTCAGTCGTAAAGATTCTTTTTTATCTGTGAATTCTGACGTACGGAGAATTCCTTTATCATTTCAGACTTCTCCGGTAGTTTCCTAATCACCAAGCATTCCAAAGTGAAGTGTCTACCTCTTCGGTAGCAGTATTTATTGGGCTTCAACTGATAAACACGTCGTTCTTCCTGTCACCCACCTATTTTGAATCTTTTCTCCAAATAGCCCGGAATTAGTTACATTTGTAAGACAAACACGTTAATAATCGTTTATCACCTAAGTGACATCTTAGCTAGATTTGGAGTTTCGGAAACATCAGTTCTAGCATATTTTATAGAGAGCGAATCACATCTTTTCATCTCATTCTGATGGCTGAATGTTTGAGAATACGCGCTATCCGAAAAGACAGTAGAATTACTGCTGAAAATATATTCTTTGTCCCTACGTTCTGTAGTCAGTTGACTGTACAAACTGCTCTTACCTTTTGCAGAACTCATGTCGGCTGAACTCTGAAAACCGCGAAATTCCATACGTTTTGCCATCGCTCCAAGAAGTACTTAAGTACTGTAAACATCAGTAACGAGTGTTATGTTGCAGTGTGTAGCTATTGCTGTATTGAAATTTTCTAGAGTTCATCCCATTTCGTTACTGATACTTCCTATTTCACATACATGGCAGTTCACGAAGTTGTACATTGAACAGCTGTCATGAATAACTCCATGTGCATTTCCAATTTAAAAGTGCAATAAATCAGCAATTCCAGCTCTATGCATCCTTTCTACCGATGCTTATTCAGAAGGCTACGGCGCAGAAATCAGGAAAACTGATTTGCAACAGCTGTATTTTTAAATAATGACGGAGGTGGTGTTTTTCTGTATAAGTGATATTTACTCTATCCCAACATATTCGTCTGAAACTTATTCTCTTCATTGGTTAATATGTTACTAATAGCAGATGATGAAATCTGCTGTTTTGCTTTCCCTCGGTTACTTTTATGACATTTCTCAGCTATCTGCTGCACTCCTTTGAAGGACCGATATAGAACGGTGCTGATGTACTAATATTCATACGAAAACGAAATTTCCTTCAAAATAGGGAAACAATGACTATTTCAGAATATCACCGTAATAATAAAACTAGACCGATAGAGGTTGTTGCTACTGCATCACTTGTGATAGGCTCTGATGTTAACTTTATTTAAGACGAACTAATGTTTTGCTGGGACAAATATATTCTAGCGATGGGGATAGATTAGGGCACATACTCTTGAGAACACTAATCTTTGATAATATCATTAAACATTTAAATTAACTGTGTCCTCTAAAAACAAAGGTTATGAAAGTAGTTTTCGTGGTATAATTGCTGTTGAACTGGGTGTCGGAAATGTCGTATTATCTGCATGGATGTGGGACCTTTAGCGACAAACACGGCATTTAAAAGAAAAAAAAAAAAAAAACACGCCAAAATGAGTTTGTGGATTTCGGACACAACAAATTGTGCAGTTGTATGTTACTGTTTGCCAACGGCTGTCATCATAAAAGTGAAACAGTGGCACTTCTATAGTAGAAAGACCATTTTTAGTTCATTATGCTTTGTTCCTTCTTTTAAGAAACCTTTCTAAGTCACTTTTAAAACTTTTATAAAGCCTTCAAGACCCTTAGGAATTTCTACATTACGACATGAATCATCTTAAAAGAATTCAAAACGATAACCATTATCAAATTTGTCATAAACCCTGCATCTCACAACGATGATATTGTGTTGATAACATTCTAATTAAATATATGCGAAATGTTTCATTTTAATCCTCCGTTTTCAAACTTACTGCAGTAAATAATCATCAATTCTAAAGATTCTCCTTATTGAAAATCTGGAGCAGAAAAAATATGATTCTGTCGCGTTAAGATTTTTTTCAAATAGATCCGTGAATACGTTTATGATTTCGACAATCCCTTCTGGAGAGAGGGAAGTGAGGGAAAAAATCAGAGCAGCAGGTGCTAATTAACCTAATAAATTATCATGATCACATTTATTGTCAGTAAAGCAAAAAAACAAAATTCTTATTATATAATATAATAAATCGTGCATTTTATGCTCCCTGTGTAATAATAGGCTTGGGTAACAGAAGAAAGGGCCAAGGAGGCTAAAACAGTGGATATCTATTTTAAAATTCAATATTCTGTTGTTCATCACACGTTTGTAACTGCGTAATAGCAAATTGGAAAAAGGAAATAAAACACTAAGCGGCTAAATCAGGACAAAGGTCATCCGCAGTAAAAGCCGTAAGTTCACAGGAAAATCGTAGGAAGCATGGTTTCGCTCGTACATGAAGTACCCATGAGATTTAAAAATTTCCGCGTCAAATAAAATTTATTTTCACAAGTGGCTATATATATATATATATAGAAATATATATAATATATATTTCTAGAATTAGTTGAGAACTCACAGTTACGCGTTTGGTCAACAAAAATCAATGTAATTCGGGAAACTAACACGCATTAAAACCAGTAAATGAGACAAAATGGTTTGTCGTCGAACTTTTCCTACTAAGAAAACTTTTTTATAGGGGAAGCAATTCAGAGAATCATAAATTCGAACAGTGAATGATACCAGTAAGTAAATTATCATTTATTGTTATAAAAAATTGTCCATCAAATTAGTGACAGCTCAGATCAGTGAATCGAAAATACAGCGTAAAAGATCTTCTAGTTAGGGAAGTCAGGTAATAAATCAAATACATTAGAAAACTGTGTGTAACTGGAAATGTTAATGATTGTTAAGGAGAACAAACTGTTCCTAATGGCATCCTATTCAAAAGCTTTCTGTAAGTCCCTTTGGTTCATTAGCCACTCTGACCCTTAAACCATTCCGGAAGAGTGGTCACTTCTCAACTATTGGATCTTTCATATCTGCTGATGGAATTTATCATTCAGAAATGGCGGAAGTCGATCGACCAGCCCATAAATTTTGTGTTGGTTACTGCTAACTGCTTAATGTTTTCAAAAAAAAAAAAAGTATCACATCCAGCTCTTCCCTAATCTGTTCATCATTTCACATTCATTGACATCATATTAATCGTATCTCAGTTGATAATATATTTCTTGAGTCAACCTGATTCGAAGCAATAAGATAATGCGAGAATGTTTTTCTTCGCACGAAATTTGTAACTAGGGAGCTTAGTGGACTTTGGCAGTTCTCCATTTAAACAATTATATTTCCTACCTGCTGATGTAAAGTTCACAAGGACTAGTTCTGGCAAAAATATGATGAATAAACTGACTGTAGGATATTTACATTTACTGGTGAAGAAGTCTTACAGAATGTTCAACCATATTTCTTCCAGACTGATGAAAAATTCCCCTCCTTCACTTTCATCACCATCTTGTCATTATTTTTTGCCCTATTTATGTTTATGTAGAAATAAATCAAATTGTTATGGTAGTAAAATGTGCATTTGAGTTTCAAGGAATATTTGCGCTCCTGCAACGACTTTCTGTGACCTGGCAAGTTGGTAATTTGATCCGTGCATTAGGTGATGAGGTGGGTGGAGGGCGGCATGTGGTTCCATGTTTCGTCAAGATCGAGGTGAATGTCGCGACTACGTCTGGATGTCGGGTAACGGATAACGGGTAGAATGGGAGAATAAGGCACGATGGGTTCTCTTCTACCCACCCCCTGGTTTGATTTTTGGTTGGGAATATCAGTTTTTCTTTATTTCTCTCTGCTTAATATTTAAAAGTCATAAGACGAATGTTCTAATAAACAAAGTAACAGTCATTGCTTATAACACCATGATAGTATGTATACCTTGTTTTCAGGATACTTGCACAGAATTGTCTGATAAAGTTTTGGACACCAAGCCGAGATGTGGAGTGAACCGGACTTTCCATATCCTGAAATGGAGTCAGCATATCGGCCGGTACTGGCATGGCAGCGCCGACCTCCACGTTTTCCACTCCCATATGCTCGGCCACCAGATATTCCACCACCATTTATGAAACCAGATATAAATATGATGCGTATGAATATTTTACCCCCATTTCGTATGCCAAGAATACCGCTTGAACTTGTAACTCCCCATGCCGGTTAATTTTTTGCTATCGAACTCTACTAATGAGGTATTCCTGATAAATATACAATCTTTATGCAGAATGGAATTCAACTATTTGGTTTTGTTCTTATTTCAATGAACAGAACCAAACAGTTAAAAATCGGATAAAGACCACTTATTTATCAAACTGTTTCGTAAATAATTTCCCTTCCCGTACAGCTTAGAAGTTGGCGGTGTCTGAAATCATTTTACATGAAAGGTTGTTTATTCGGAAATTTTTTGATATCAGCTTCACAGAGCTTTCGTGATCATACATTCAGAGAACATTGAGGTTGTTGAATGCAATAATAAGGAATACCTTTTTCTAGGTCCAGGGATGCCGCCTCCACCGCTACGTCCAGTGCGACCTCCCAACGTACCACTGTATCAAGATTTCTCCGCACCCCCGCGACCTACACCAATAAATATCAGCGTTCAAACCTCAGCACTCAAGTGTAACATAGAATGGAAATCACCAGCGGTCGCAAGTTCGTTCTCTAGAAAGTCACATGATGACTATTCTTTAGAAGTTTTGTGTCTTTGGTTTGCCGGGATCTGTGTGCATTATGGATGTGGTTTATTAAGTAATAGTTGGCATTAGGAAAAAAAGTATGCTGTTTTGACAGTAGATATTTGAAATTGGTTAAGTACTACGAAGTAATTGAAATACTGATGTACCTATGGGATATCAAATTTCAGTGAATTGATTTCAGAAACGCTGAAATATGCATACAAGCTAGAAGTTTGGGAAGGGGTTAAGTGCGATACGTATGATTTTCCAGCACACATCTTATCATACAAATTAAGAACCACACCAGGTACAGTATATAAGGTGAGCAGTACTTCTGAATGTCATAATGTGCAAACAGTAGTAGAATTATATGATATTTGACTGGTCACGGATTGAAAATTATCATGTTAATCTGCTCATTGAGGCACTATTATGAAGTGTTTTCTTTACATTAGATTTTGAACCACATCATTATTAGAATTAGAAGTTGGGTAATTGAAATATGTTCAGATCTGATTTAATGACGGTACGTAATCCATTTTTGCGAAGGGGAGGCATTAAATAAACTGATCAAGCGAAATGGTGATTTCGTAGTATTCTAATTGCTAGTTTTTATGCTTCGATTCCTGAGTGTTGGAAATATTGAATAATCCATCTTCATTTCATTCATTTAGCTTCGGGGTCACTGTTTAAAACAATTGTTGAGAAAAGCCTTCTAAACTTTAGGTGTTGGAAGAATATTTATAACCGAAAGAAGCTGCCTCTGATTTCTTTTCTCTTGAACTTGGATTAGTATTTCTCTAACTGGGATCACTTTCCAGCTTGAATTATCAGCGCGCGATGCAAGCAACACTGTTGTTGCGCTTGGAACAACTTGTGTAAAAGCAGGTTCGTGGTTATGTAGCAGAATATGAAGTGAGAGATTAATGGTACCAACTTTTTTCATAAAGCAATATTTTTTTGCAATGCTATGTATTTTAGTGTTCTCAGCAGAAGAGATGCAAGCGCTGTACAAGAAGTCATTGGATTTCGTAGGGACAGTTATGCATTCTTTTCGTTTCCTTTATCGTTGTAAACCAAAGATTTACTATGACGATATACAGGTATTCGATTTCTGAGTGAACTGTACCTTATACTTCATACCTTCTGGGGATTAATCTACAATATGTAATCTGAAGTAATGCTTGTTTTTTCAAAATGATGTTCTTATGTTGACAGTAGGTACATATGGTGGAAATATTCTTGATGAGAAATAAGTTAGCGGGGAATTCTTTTTTTCAATAGTTTTATGCGTAAAGTTTTTCATTAGTTTCATCGCGGCGGAATAATGGAAAAATATATGAAGGACAATAATGGTCAAGCAGCATCATCAATTAATGGTGCTATAAGCGGTATGTTTTAGTACGCTTTATGTTGTGAGTAACGATAGTTGTACAACTGTTTATTTTGTAATGGGCAATTTTACTTATAAGAGACAGTGCTGGGGTGCAGAAAAAACTGTATTATTCACATTGTGTACTACAGGCATTTGTTTGAAAGCAAGGCTTAGTTATGACGTGTTTTTCTAGCAGTATAGAAAAGCCCTTACTAATTCACCGCAAGAGTGAAATGTTTAGTTATGTTGTATTTAATTACAGGTCTATTTTTCTCCGCCCGACTCTTGCCTGATGGAAGTTTGCCAACCCATTCTCCATTTGGTAATGTTCGCATGCTAGTGCCGGCAATGACGCTGCTTGACCCGGCTCGTGTAAACATGTACTTTTGCGACTTCTACTGCAACTATATAACTCATTATGTTACAGTTGTGATCTGCGAGAAGCATTCAGATGTGAGTTATATCGATGTTCGCTTATTATTATGAAACGTATGAACTGTTCAAACGAGGCTTCATTTTTCTTTATTTTCTAACATTCAGTAGTGCGCTGTTGAATGTTTGTTATTTCAGACTGATATTTTCTGTATGCAGCGATTGATTAAGTTGGCTCCAGATTCCAATCCGTTTTTACGAATTGTATTCAGACCTCCAATGTTTGAGCCCGAGTTTTGGGTAAATAAAAACGTTTGGGTAGAGATATATTACACCGAAAATGTACCACTGAATTGGGGTCGATTTGATGCAATTACTGCTACAGGTGCAGGCACATCACGTGTAGGGGGCTTACCGCATAATAAGGTTTGTTCCTTATGAGGACAATTTGATAAAAGAAAATGTAAGGCTTCCATACTTTTTTACATCGTATCCTGAGCATGTTCTTCTTTAAGGACCATTTATATGTGTGGGTCAGCCTGAATAAATGATTTCTTTGTTTTCATCGGGTACCATTTCAGCAGTGTCAGATGTGCAATTTATATCCACAGAAGAGTGGTTCCACTGCCAAAATTGCCTCAACGAAACTCAATTCAACATTTGAATTGCTTTTGCATTTGGAACGTAAGAGATTCGGTAATGAAAATATAAGTGAATCGGCTGACTTGATTGAGACGATTTGTTCAGTTATTGATTCTGTGGTTGAACAGTGCTCACATGATACGGAGATTGAGAACAGTAAACAGGTAAGTAACTCTAAGGAACTGTTTTAGAGTTATGCTAATTATTCTAGATAAATCTAGTCACGTTCGCATTTTGAGTTAGATGTTAGGTATTAAATTTTAATTAGAAGTAGATAAGGGAACATGTTGGGAAGGTGTCAGAATGGGTATTCTGTTTTTCTGGAATTTTCTTTCTTTAGTTAGTGACACTTAAGGTAATGATCATCGCTTTTTTTAATTTACAGGAAAACGACAATGAGGGGAGAGTAAAGAGAAAGCTAGAGTCACCCGAAGAAGTTATGCAGCGTCTTGATGCACAAGATTTATGTGCCGAAATGCTGGATGTTAAGAAATGTCTGAGGACATTCGTTGATGGTATGGACAAAGGCATATCAAAGATTGAACAGTTGTTGAATGAAGTGAGGCAGTTTTCAATGCGCTCAACATTTTTGTCTCAAAATTGTCTTGTACGATAGTTATATTTTGTTCATTATGGATCTCAGCGTAATCTTTTTAAATATGAAGGATATTGATTAAAATGAGTAAGTTATATGACTAAACATTTTTTTCACATAAAAAGTTTGAATGAGCAGCAAATAATACATTGAGCATGGCATTTCGCGCTATTAGGTTTAGTACTGGCCCACATGACTGAAGGCGAAACATACTTTCTGACGGTTTTATGAACTTGGCTTTAATTAAATATAATATAAGTTTGGGCTGATGAGTGCCTGCAGTTATTTTCATTCTTTGCTATATCTATTTTTCTTTTTATTTAGATCACTGGCACTTTTGTTGAAGGTTCTTACGCATATATGTTTTTATACTCTGATCTCACCAACATATTAATTCTACATACCATGTTTTTTGAAAAAAATTGTCCGGTGTCATTGGTAATGTTACACTGTGTTTCGGTGATTAATTTATTTTTATCGTCCCTGCATGTTTTTCGTGCATATGTTTCTGCACTTTCATAGGTTTTCCTTTATAATTTGATAAAGAAGGTTATATTTATGTTTATCGTTATCATCATTCTGTTCATTTGGTAATTACGGAAGTAATGAATCAGTTGTGATTGAAAATGGGACAAGTGCTGTACTAAATCAGATATTTGATTTTATGAATTTGCTTGATATGTTTACTAATTATGGGTTTCCCTATATGAACGGTATTGCTTGTTGGTGTTCTGTTAATTGTATCTGGCAACACAGTGTGGGATTTTTATTAGTTTGTTGAGTTAATAATCTGAAGTTAAGGATAGTGGTCGGGGTGTGGGGTTGTGTGAGTAGTCCCGTATTATTTATGCTGGTAATATGTTTCTGGTTTTAAGGATTATGGTGAGTGATATTTTCACTTTCAGGTGTAGAGGGCTTATAACATGTTGATCTAACCTTGAGTAAAGTTGATTCAACTGTTCGTATAACCAACTAGTCGGTTTTGTTCGGAAAGGGAATCGTGTGAGGAAGTTAATGGATTTTACCGTGATAACGTGAATTTCTCAGTGGTAAGGCAAATACTCCAATGATGGTACTACAGCAGTACTATTATTGTGTTGCACAGTGCATTGGTTACTATTGCAATACATGGTTAATTCTCATTACTGCTATCGTGTTGCTTGGTTCTCTTTGACTGTTATGAACAACAGCTGTGTAATTTACTAGATTCCTGTATATCCATTTCACTTTCCGACTTAAGAGTTTTTTTTTTTTTCCTTATTTACAGGTCATCTTGGAGAAATTATGCCTTGTTATCATATTGTTAATTGTTGACACTTCATGTAAGTGTTGCTAATGTGGGTGGAGTAAAGTGATAAATGTCTGTACAATTTTTTACTAAACAAAATCTATTAATACATGCTGCAGTGGTGTCATTTTTTTTTTTTGGCGTATATAGTTTTGTCCTTCCTGGTATTTGCAGAGAAATTTTGAACCAGTTTTGGATTAAATTAGACCATTTATTTTAATTTAACAATATCCTACTTGATTTTTCTGCCTATATTTCCCGTGGTGTGTTTTATTTTCCGTTTCTGTATTTCTGTAATGATGGTTTTGTTGAGAAAAAAACACCCAGACGGAGCAAAGTTTTTCGAATTAACTGAAGTCATTCATGTTAGGGACTGTATATTGCTTTTAACTGGAAGGTAATGGTGTAGTTTTGTTCAGGAACTGCTGTAGGTTGATTTGATATTGATATGTGAGTTATATGTAAGTTGGTGGTTCCTGTATAATCTATCCAGTTTACAAAGTAGAATTCGGGATCTGCGAAAACCTTACTATCAGCGCGATTAGCCAGATATTATTTTTTTCAACACAGCTGAAATGTCGCCAAAACCAGGAGTTTCCTCATACTTTTTTGGTTGTAGATCGTTTGTATTCGGTGAAAACTTTCGTGGGGGAGTATTACAGGTGGCTTACCGTCTATGAGTTATACAAATTTTATGGAATGGGTAATTGCAAATGGTGGCCGGCATTTTGGTGTCACTATCAAGGATTCTTCGAAAGAGGGAGGGAAAGGACTGTTTGCAACGAGAGATTTTCGAGAGAATGAAACAGTATTATGCATACCAACTGAAATCATTATTACCGCTGGATTTATTGCCGAGATACCTGGTTATTCTGAATTCTTGAAAAGGTTGAACTTGATATGCAGCTGTTGACTGTAAAATATTAATGTTCCGTTAATGAAATAACGAACTTCCATAAACAAGTTTAGTTGAAATTATTATGAATTTTTATCAGTCGGTTACTTTCAAGTTTACAATAAGGACTACCTGAAAATTATACGAGGGGAATATTTCGTATATTTTTCCCAGAGAGAAATCCGAAAAATATAAAGAGCTATGGCTTTATAATTATCCATTTCAGCAGTTCTTAGATAAGCACATATAAGCACTTTCTAAATGAAAGACAGAAAGTGAGTACATTTTCCTGTGCAATGTAAATTTCATTTCCCTATTTCAGGTGTCATTTAAAACCTTACGAAGTCTTAACATATTTCTTCTTAGTAGAAAGGCAGAAGAACTCGAAGTGGGCTCCCTATCTGAACGTGCTTCCGAATTCGTTCTTAACACCGGCCAACCTTTATTTCAATTTGAAACCAGAGGATTTTCCATACTACTTAAGAGAGCAATGGCGTGAACAGAAGAACGAACTAAAGTCAATGTATGAGAAGGTGTGCATTAAATAGTACAGTGGTGTACGAATCTCGCTTGTTACGTGAAATCTTTTCACGATAGAGAAAGATTTGGTTGTAAGCACTGTTTGAACTCGAATGAGTTTGTAATTCAAATCCTTTTCAAAATTGAAAACACTGTCTAATTTCGATTAAAAAGAAAAGGAGAAACAAATCATAATCATTTCTTTTTGTTCGAAGTTTGTGGCGATGTTGGCGGATGGTATGAGCTGGAATAATTTTTTATGGGCTTGGCATATTGTAAATACGAGGTGTATATATCGTGATAACAAGCCTCATCCATTAATTGACAACAGTCAGGGCGATTCAGTTGCTATTGTACCTCTTATAGACATGTTTAATCACAGCAATGAAAGTCAGGTCTATCTGTTGTATCATTCCGTTCATTGGTATCAATTATTGAATAATTTTTGAGCTCCTTTTGAAACTATACAAAAACGTAATTTTTAGAGTTGCTTGAACTAAGGTTTGTTACGTCAAATGGTTTCACATCTGTTTAGTGTTGTGCTATTTGGGATAGCAAATTGAATTTATACAAAGTTGTTGTTACTCGACCAGTCCATGAAGGAGAACAAATGTTCATCTGCTATGGTAGTCATACAAATGGATCATTGTGGATTGAGTATGGTTTCTCTCTAAAGGATAACATCTGCAATAAGGTTGATATCCCACTTGGTTAGTTTAATTTTCGTCTAGTCTGACTGGTAAGAATAGTAGTACTTTAACTGCTCTCCCCTGCTGTTCAGTCAGCAACCATAAAAAAAGATTGTTATGTCTTTGTGAAGTAACTCACTTATAGGTCAAAAGATTTTTATAAGAAAATAGGAATGATCGTTTCAAGTTCTGAAACGATTTCAGCCTCTGTCAGAATATAAAAGGAAACAATGAAGAAAATGATTAGTAATAGAATGCTGCTACTGCGTAGCTTCTTGTCAGTCTAACTAAGGCATCTTTAGAGGACTTTATGCGACTTGCGAGTGCTGCTGGGATCATTTTCTCAGACTTACACAGAAAAATAGTTCTTCAAGCCAGTTTCCCATGGTAATATTGTTTTGTTCACATTATTTTTCGGGCCTTAAAGCATCTATAACATATATCTTCTTCAGCCGCAAATTTGAGCGCATAATTTACATCGAATTTTTCAATATATTCTATATCTGTTAGCAGTCTCCCCTTTCATTTGGTGGCTGACATGGTTTGAGGACTAAACCAGCCCAAGTTTTGGCACATAATGCTGTTCAGATTTCATTTTAGTAATTAAAACTGCTACGGAGATGTAAAATCGGCTAGACCTGAAATAGATCCTTCACTTGCTAACTGTTAATTCACATGCTAATTAGCATATTAAATGTAATATTTTTAGTTGCATATATGCTACTGATGTAAAACCAAATTTTGGATTAAAGGCAAATCTGGCACTGCTGAAAATGAGTTTCTCAAAATTGTAAGTTCCAGCAAAGTTTTCAACTTGATGTTCCCAAGTTATTAGTCTTCTTAAATGTAAAATTTAGAATCCAAGTTCCCTGTGTACTCATTTTGCAAGTGTAAATCGTTCCATTGTGCAGGGAAAACTGGACAAAAGTGATCTATGAGGAGGCCGGAACTGTTACTGACAGTGATGTTCTGGTCATTGTGCGATTACTTCGCGATCAAATAATTAGAGATGGGAATAATTCATCTCAACAAACACGCTGGTTATGGGATGAGCAGATTACACTACTCCATGCCATACTCAACATAGAGTAGATAATTTCTGCTCCAGAGATAGATTTTGTTTTTTCTTTCGTAGTTCTTTTTCAGTGCTTCATTTGCTGGTAATTCAGTTGAGTTCTTTATATTTAATAGCTGCAGTCTCTGTGATTACCATCAAAAACAATTTCCATAGCGATCCATCATCTTCTTTCGGTGTGTGCTACATATTTTAGTTTCATCTACAAAACTCAATGGAAATAAATTGGTGAAGGTAGGCTGATGCCTAACACAGTGCATTTTACCTCCATTGAGTTGTAAGATAAAGTTTCTCTGATGATCACGTTGTCGAATACTAAAAACATGCTCACATCGTCACAGTCATGACACATTTTGAAAGAAGTTGCAACCAACAATATCATAACTTTACTATATACAGGAATATACAATTCTCAAACTCGCTGCTGAGTCAGTACAATCTACTGCTATTATTTTCGGTCTTAAAAGAGCTTGAGGTTGCACTCTTTGGCAGATCTTCCGCAGTTTTAGACTAGAGAACAAATTTATGTCGACATCAATTAAAATTCAGTACCACTTAACAGCGTTTTCCCTACTGTAATTTACCTTGCTTGACACCATCTACAGCACTTCTAAGCAATATGCAAATCTACTACCTCCCGGAGTAAATTTGAAGAAAGTCAATTAATTACATCGAGTTTCAGTTCCTGCAGCGTTAGTCACGGATAAAATGAACCAGTTTTCCATATTTCCGGGGTAAGAAAGTAGCCAATATTCGTATGATATCGTCATGCAGACGCAAAGCTCAAAACACTGAAATGTCCATTATTTAATCTAAAACTATTTTAACTTCTAATATTTCGTAGGACACCAGTAGATTACTTCACTAGGTTTTTAAGAAATCAGGGAGGTAATGAACATCGAAAAAATGACTGGACTGTGTATTTGGATGTTCAGATGCCATTTTATTCCTTAAATGCTGGCTTGGCCTATGCGAGTATTCTTCACCAATATAATCGCAATCAAACCTATACTCGTGTTCTTTCCTTTGTATTTTGCATAAAATATAATTGGGAAGTTCCAAACAAAGTGTCTCTCAGGAAGACGTAGGATTTCAGGCCAACCATTACACTTGCCCTGAAGCTCAACCAAGAAAATTTTATTATAAACTATGCTGATACAATTTAACACCAGCTTGAAAACAACTTATACAGAAAGTTTTTAACTTCGACAGGGAATCATAATTGTTCCCTTGGGTTGAAGTTCACCTGCTTTTGCAACCACTGTTTACTAGAAAAATAGACTAAGCAAAAATTTCTTAAACCATGAGGAGTGAAGTGGGAAAAAGTATAACTTACAGAAGAATGGAGGGAACAGAACTTAACTAGTATATTAAATTATCGTGACAAGTTATACAAGGAGAATTCTTATCACAATAGCTTGCATCAATGATATGTAAACGAAAACTGTTAATACTTGCAACGCATGGTTAAACTCGAAACGAAAAATCACGAATGTTATATATTATTTTGGCATCTGCATTTTCATAGCGTATGTACTACTCCCATCATGCGAAACATTCGATATGAAAATTAATGGTATCTGAGAAAAATGAAAGTTTAATGGATTATATTTATACATTCAAAAAGCTAGAGTTCTTTTACACAGAGCAAAAGCCTTAAGAGTTTCAACCACATAGTAATTTCTTATGTTTCAAGATAAAACGAAGAGCCAGTGCAAAAACTCATCTGAAAAAATGTACAGATAAAATTGGACTGAATGCATGACAATNGTTATTTGGAAGTTTTTTTTTTTAGAAATACAGGTGCATTATATATATATATATATATATATATAATGCACCTGTATTTCTAAAAAAAAAAACTTCCAAATAACTCCTTTAGCTTACTATCTACTTCCATCTTCCTAAACATTTTTCTTCGCTATCCAGGTCTAAAAAAAAAACAAGCGATCGTCACAATTCGGTAATACTCTTAGATGACTAAAAGTCATAATTCTCACCTTGGCAAATTCTGAATCATATAATGTGACCTCAGGAGCGAACTATATGCAAAAAAGAATTAGGACTTTAGTCAAGTAAATCGACTTTTCCTACGCATGATAAGAAATTCCCAAAAAAAACATGATAAATACAGTCATAATTTTCCACAATAAATTGGCAATGATCAATCCTTTTCCCCATAGTGACAATTACAGCAAAGCAAAAACAGAAAACATCATGTAGATCTCATATCGCCAAGGAGAAAACACAGCGTTCGATCGATTATAAAACAAATTAGCAAATCCACCGCAATGCAACTTAATAAGGCTTTTCGATACTGAAATGCTATTTAACTCAAAACAGGATAATGCCAGAAATCTTCATATTATAGGGTCTTTTTAGTTAACGTTGACAAGCGTACTCTAATCACTGAAGGAGGCCTTCTCCCTCAACATCACAAATTATTAATGCCGAGAACTTGACTAACTTCAATCGGCAATTCGACCAGTTCAAACTTCTCCGTCAATTCTGGCGATATACCAGATGCCAGTGTAAATACGGCACATCCAGAAAACAACAAGCTATAAAGCATAGGTTTGTTTTCCAGTAGACTTTCCATAAACGGATGACCCTGTAAAATTAATGGTGCCTAAGAAACTAAACGCAAAGTTTTTTTTTATTATGGAAAGAGAACAAGAGCAAAAACCACTCATGAAACAACTTTTTTATCAACCGTTTCAAAGACAATCATCAAAATTTGAAATCCAAACTAACCCGATAGTTTACAGCAAATGTGGCCACTTGTAATGCCAAGGCCATAAGATAAACTGCTGAATTCAGTAAATTTGGCTTGAACTCTGCTTCCAAATCAACTTTTTTACTAAAATAAGTATATTGGTACGAGCAATGTATTTCTACCATAACGATATAGCAGATGTAAAAAAATAAGTGGGAAAGATTGAGCATGCTGAGAGTAACACTCGCCGAGAATCTGCAGCCTGCGCTTCACGGACAACATATATTAAACATCCAAAATGAATGGCAAATTGAAGGGATACGGTAAGAAGCGTGTAAGCATTGAATATATTTGGTGTAGGTCTCTGCCTCGCGAGTGTTTTGAGTGGCTGTAAAAGGACGGATTATCATTACAAAAGTGCCGAAGTAAAAGAGTTCTAAAGGACAAAATTTGTAAGTAGAAAACAAAAATTCTGAATTCATCAATAAATTGGAATGATTCACCTTTGACCTCGAGATAAACAAAAAGCACGCAGCAAGAAGTAAGCCCTGAACAGTAGCTTGAGTGTCAGAAAATTTAATTCCATCCAGATAAAGTACACTCTGACTATATGCGAGCACTAAAGCATTGAGTGCAAGAATTTTGAACATTTGCAAAGTTGTAACCAACGTGCACCGTCCTTGTTTGATGACGTGACATACTATAATCAATAAACCGAGAATATTTTTAAACAAGAACTGATTTTCATATCAGGGAAATTTCCACACTCCTAGAATTAAAAAAAAAATACTTGATTGAATGGATGTGTATTTCGAAGTGAACGGAGCAGCTATGGAAGCATCACCAAGTCGAACGACTTGAACCTTTTCTTCTTCTTTTAAATCCTTCATCATCTGCTCAAGCCGTCTGGCAGCAGTATTAGACAGAGGATTGTGTCTGAAAAAAAACATACTTGATAGAATCATAAAATAGCTTGTAATAACTGTTATATGGAGCATGTCAAGACAATGAAATTCAGAACCTGATTTGTCTTGCACCAGCCGGCGCATCTGTCCTTCGGGCTGAATGTTGCACTGAGGGTTTCTTTACAGTGGCCGAAGAAATATTTGAATTAGCATGTAAATATGAAAGAGGCTGATGAAGATAATTTGAAGGCTCGCTTGCTTTATTTCCCTCCTCCTTCTTTTTCTTTTTTTCGTCAGCTTTTAAAGCATCATACGGATGAGAAAGTAACGCAACACCTGAATAAAAAAATGAATGGAAGCGTGTTAATACATCTATGTTGGTAAAACAGCAAAAAAATCCAACAGAAATTTGTTTAAAAGCCACATGAGTGTAATTATAGGTTCTTGACTAATATGGAATTGAGATAAAAAAGCTAAAAGTAATTAGTAACAAAGCCTAACCGACATCAGCGTGCTTCAGCGCACCAACATCATTTGTACCATCACCACACATAAGTGTAATATAACCAAGCCCTTTAAACTCATTTATAACCCGTTCCTAAATTAATATTACGGTTCTCAAATAAAAGACAAATAAGAACTCAATTAAGAAACAATTATTTGAAGTTTCGATGTTGAGGGAAAAAACTGCATCTCTGATTAACAGTGGATCGAAAAGGTGCTTTCAGAGGGAAAGGTTAAGAAGAGAAACTGACTTCTTGACTGTTTGTTATGCTTTCAGAATTTCTGATAAGATTTGAGAAAAATACTGGCAGAGATATTTTGGTCGAAAAGTATGAATTTTTTGGAAAAGTTGAAAAGTAATTAGTTCTTATTTGTTCCAAGGTTTTTAACGCACTGAATTCCTCAAATAAATTCCACTCTTCTATTCAACATCAACAGAGTATAGACTGTTTTATGGCACCAAATGGTTAAACGATGGAAATATTATAATGATACACATACACACACACACACACACACACATACATACATACACACACACACACATACATACATACATACACACACACACACACAGGCACACTTTCTCTCTCACCATATCACTTACCTTTTGTTTCGGTGCCATCCTAGCAAATATTTTTATATGAGGGATAATATACTGCAAGAATAAAGTATGCTTGGCGAGTAGGTACATAAAAGCCTGAAATACTGAATGTGCTTATATATTTTTGAAATTTAAAACCAAATGCCCTAGTTATGCATAAACCAAAACTCGATTAAACTTCTAAGAACAACTGGGCAAATATGTCAGAAATCTCTGCAACGAGTATTCTATTTACACTACTAACATCAACGAAACTTTTAATTTGATATATCAATCGGAAAACAAAAGAATCACTGATTGAAAAAAATGTTAAACAAAAGGTCGGAACGTACTTGACCAGTGATACAGAACTCATATTCACTCATGAAAGATACCAACTCAGCACTTGGACTTGGCAGCAAGCTGAATTCACTATCATCATTTACTGATTTCCACATCCATTCGTTGCCACCTAAAAAACTGTGCAACTTGTACACAAAGAAAGAAAGTAGCTCAAGTTTTCATCTTTTTCCAAAAAAAATTTTAAGTGTATAATGAAGGCATGTCTTTTTATTAAAATTTTTCAGCAAAAACAAGGACCTTGTTGTTATTAGTGTCCGCATCTCTACGATGATAGTTCATAGAATTCACCTATCAGCCATTTCCAGAAAATTTATAATACCAATTATATAGTACAAATCCTAGATTTAAAGTAATTAGCTAAACTAGTATATCCCAAATCGTTAATACAGCGCCCCTTGGCCGCTGTACACTAATGAAGGAAATCAAACTCATGAAAGTCTGTCTGTATGATGAGTCGGGAGTAAATGAATGTTAAGACCCTGCGGTTCATCCAAAATTAGAATAGGGATTGATCTCCTGGTGAATCGAAGAACTTTAGCAACATGACAAGCAGTGAGAGGATTATCGCCAGTAATCATAACCACTTTGTGAGATGATTCCACAATTTCTTTCACCATTGCTTTGGTATCTGGTTTTAAAGGGCATGATATTACCACGAAACCAGCAAACATCAAATTTCGTTCGAAATCTTCTCGCTTTCGATCTCGTAACTTAAAAAAAAGCAGTCATAAGCCAATACTGCATAAAATTTCTGAATTGAAGAGAATCTTCAATAATCTCAAGTAACCCAAAATTCAAAAGTCCGTTGAAAGGGTAAACTCCACAAAAACAAGTTTACCTCTTGGTAGGTTAATGACCCGACCTCGCGAATGCCCAAAGCAAGAACTCGCGCACCTTGTCGAGCTAAATGTCGATAAGTCTGGATGTAGTTTTCAGGAACTGTTTCATACTGTAAAAAAAGAAAAAAAAAAAAAAAAAAAAAAAACCTGCAGAAAAGGGAAAATAAGACAAACATGCTACAAATTATTTCTTTGACTAAACACGAAAAACTTCTAAATAATTTCATATAAAACAAACCATACTCTCCAGCGTCTCTGGAGCGCCCTTGACAGTTACAATATGTTTGGTTTCATTCGTTCCAGCTGCAACGTAACCGGCGACTACTGTCATTCTTTTGAAAAATGAGGAGAAATGATATCGATGAAAAATCTTCAGTGGCTGCATTTTGGATTTTTTTGGAATTACTGTATCATCTGAAATATGAAGTGAAATTAAAGAGTCGTATAAAATAATTTATATGAGCTTTTGTCACTTGTGAAACACCAACACCAATATATTGGGAAAAAAACATTACTTTTTGTTAAAGTCCATTCGGCCCAGTTGAGACATGCCTTTTCTAATGGATCACCCACTAAATCTTCATCAAATCGTACTAGACTGTGACATGTCGCTAACACCTGTACTGATTCTGATGGAGCTTCAGACGGTAAACGATGAATGTGGCATTCATCACCTGAGCAGGCACAAATAGTAGAAGCCACTCCTACAAAAATTTTCGTTGCAATATATGCGTAAAAGCATTAAAATGACAGAAGAGTGCTGATAAATTTCAACAGAAATAAATGAAAATTTAATTGAATTTGGATAACCAGCAAAAAAAAGGAACTACCCTCTACAACTAAATTATCTGTTGTTAATGTTCCTGTTTTATCGAAGCAACATATATCCACTTTGCCAGCAAATGGTATGCGAAATGGTTCTGTGCAAAATACACCTGAAAAAACCAAATTAGAAACAATACTCACTGTATTTTAATAACTGATATAAAGTTAGATGCACTCAGCATTTTAATCCATAAATAGGAAGAAAGCTGATTAATTGTACAAACTACCAGAAATAATACAAGGTAATTATATCAGGGTTCACACTATTATTAGATTTAAAGAAATACAATCTTTTACAACGGAAATATCTTACATTCAGTGATGTTTCTCGATTGTTGACAAAAAAACAACTTTACCAAGTTTTTGTAGTGCCATCAACGAATTATTCACAGCAAGTGACAGTTCTATAGGTAACTCAGGAGGGATTACACTTGTTAGAATCAATGAACATTCCAAAAACAGTTTGTATTTACTACGTGACTCATCCTCGCTTCCTAAAAGAGAACATTTACCTGCAAAATTTTTTTCTGGTGCAGGAAATAAAACAATCTAGAAATCATGCAGCATAAGAAGAAACTAAATTAAATTTATCTCAGCACCTTTAATCCATAAATATGAGGCTGCTGCTACAGCGAAAACTAGCAAAAACAATATAAATGCGAAGGTCTCGATGTTGTTAGCAGTCACTCGTTTTACACCAAACATGATTGTACGCAATAACTTCCCCTGACTAGTATTGAATCCTGTTCGTAAAACGTAACAAATACATCCACCATCCGGTGCTTTCATCCCAGCCTCATTTTTTGCTTAAATAATGTAAATATACCATTCAGAAAAATTTACAACGATTTTAGGCTTTCTAGAGGAAATTTACAATGTTTAAAATAACATTACCGATGTTGACCAACATTTACTGAGAATTCGGTTTGGGACTAGCCTTATTTTACATTTCTGAAAGCTGGTGTCCTAGGAAATTCTCTGCTGTACCAATAATGACAAACAAAATATTCATTAGAGAAACACTTCTTACAATAAGGGAATCCTTACTAATCACATCATCAATTAAAACATGATCCGTGCTCACCGGGTGAAGTGTGCTGAACAACCTTCGTCCCACCGAAAACCACATGTAAGCGACTGTCCACCTCAATGTCAAAAAATCGCGATTTTTCAACATCTTCTATCGGTTCCTGGAACAAATTTAGAATATATTTCCTGAAGCTTATGGTAATCTGCACTAAATTTGCTTAAATATGTTGGCCGCAGATGAAACAAAGACCTGACCTTCATCTGGGGCACGCTTTCACCGGTAAGCATGGATTCATCAACGATGCAAGGACCCCTTAATAATAATAAGTCGCATGGGACTGCTTTTTCATCTGGCGAGCGACCTGAACTATGCTGTTGAATGTTTCAGTGATAAATATGATAGCGCATTCCTAAGATATTAATATATCCTGAGACGAAACTGTAACAGAGTGACTGGTGTGGTAATATTCTTTTTTCCTCCGCAATTTAGGAAGACAAGAACAAAACATACTTATCGAAACAATATCACCCGGAAGTAATTCATCACTCTTAATACGACTCCAGCGCTTATTTCTGTATGCATTTATGAGATAGGGTTTATTACCCATATTGCGAATCTCAGACATGTTTTTCAGTTGCTGCTTAACGAGTGTTGCTTCAAAAGTTATGAGCATAACTAATGTAAATAATGAATAATACCACATATCCTCCAAACACCACAGTCCTACACAAAAAACCTGAAAATCGGAATGTGAAGTATTCGAATTTCGACTGTGATTATTTAAAAATATGCGTCATATTTAAAAAAATCTACTGTAATTTATCTATTTACTTAAAGGTTCAAGTACTATGCGACATGAAAATAGCACAATACTGTGTCTTTGTGCACATTTCATGAGCTAGAATCACCAAAGCACATAACGTCACTATAAATAAACAAAAAAAAGCGAGACCGTTTCCCTGAACAAAATCGAATAAGGCTAACAAAATGTGCACATAGCAGTTAAAAAAAAAAAAAACAATAAATATATCTCATTCAGTCAATTTGGGAAGAAGTGAGGTAAGAAATAAATTTTTATTGAATTCAAACACATTTACCCTTGAATGCGCTCTCTGGCTTAATAGAACTAAAAGAGGGAGAAAAATGAAAGCCATAGTACCTGGAAGACAAAAAATGGTGCTGTGGCCCGCTCCTTGAATAGCTCCATGAACTGAGGAATAACCATTTCCATCCTTAAAATTAAGTCTTCTGTATAACTTTATAAATAAATGATACGCCAATATCCAAGCACATGACTGCTAAAAAAAAAAAAAAAATAAAAATCCCATGTTGATTCACCTATTATCGCCCAAATTTTGCTGCCTTTCTAAAATCGCTTCATCCGTTTCAAGACCTCGTGATTCACGAAAATATGACATTGGCTGATTTGTGTCTAACTCCAGGGCCAAAAAAGTCTTCCTTTCCAATACAAAAGTATAATGCACTTTTTGAAATTCGAACCACAATTTCACATTTCCATTTGTCAGCTAAAAATGCACTGCGATTCAAAATACACATGCAAACTCTAGACAATGTTGGGACTTCATTGCTAAAAAATGTTTACATTCATTTGTCTCTTTAAAGGAAGCATAAGAGCTAGACCTGTCACCATTTTATTATAGTACGTCCAAAATTTATTTCTACATTTAAGATACTGAGTTAAATGCACAAAACATATTTAACCGAATAGAATAACCAGAACAAATACTTTTGTCCTTCTTAAAGGAACCACTTGTGCCCATCCATTGTTTGGTGTTGGAATTACTTTCACAACTGTAGCTTCCTCAACATTGGACTTCTGCAAGCATATATTAGTTTTGCTTCCAATAATTAGTTAAAATGAATGCTAATTTTCTTGTTTAGGTGTTGCATAAAAGAAAAAGCTGAATACATGGCGATAAAACAAACACATTACATATGAACAAGTCAGCAGGCAATGAACGCTGACGAACCAATTGCAAAACAACACAGTTAGAATCTGAAACAATTACGATTAAAATTTTCGCATAACTATACCAAAATTTTAAATAAACGAAAACGAAATTAATAAACCTCATGGATTTGAAAAAAAACTAAAAAATTGATGCAAACGATTCATATATACCTGCAAAATACCAATAGCAGCCATGACGATGCAACCTAACTCCCAGTATTCGTCCATGCCATAGACACTGAACCACAAATAAGCCCATCCTGCATACAAGAAAATAAATGGTCCAGCATATGCTCGTGCAATTATCGGCTTCACTGTATATAGAGCATATGAATCAACAAGTTGGTCAACAGCCATCGTTCACTGCTCTCGTACTTGATCTAGCTGAATCTTAGAGAATTTAAAATTTTAAACTTCCAGAAACATTAATCGTCGGAAATAATTTAAAAAACACTAGAAGAGATTGTGCCTTCATTTCATTTTTTATAAAGGAAGTTGAACCAGGGTAAAAACCTAGCATGTTTTAAGGTCTTAAAGGACATAGCCATCAACGCTGTGACGTGAAGTTCGATGAATATCGGTATCTCATTTCGCTATTAACCATGATAAAGTTGAAAAATTACTGGAGTTTTAGAGCACTAACAAAACAGCTACAAAAAGTGAGTCAATAAAATTCGACTAATTCGAAGATACCACGTCCAACTGATTTTCAGGAAAGACTTCATACTAACTAGGACCTGGAAAATCCCATTATAGAAATAATCCATGAACAGAGAGGTTAAGGCAATAAATATCAATGTATTCCACAGTCTTTTTGCACACCCCACTTGCGTACTACCTACGGATAGTAGCACTGCGCAACATCATGCCGTTTTCCATGTTCGAATATCGTAGAGAATGAACTGGATGGAAACTTTTAAGAACGACAATGGTATTGGTGCTCGAGAACTTGTAAGCTGCATGAATCTGGTCTCAAGGACACATTATCAAGACAAATTTAGGGTATGTACGTGCCAAACAGTATACATTTTCCTGTAAACAATAGTTTAAATGTGAGATAAAATGAAACAAGCGAGATTAGCGGACATTATTCCATTACTGTCAGTGCTGTCAAAAAAAGGATGGAATGACAAAAACATACGAATAAAGAATAACAGCAGCATCGTGGATGTAGAATAAGCGGAAATCACGACATTAAATCACTAGAGTATAAAGGCTAAGATCATCATCTGTGGATTTTTACAATTGAAAAGAGAGCTTTCTTTAAGACTCACATGGCACAATTAAAAACAAAAAAGTGCGTTATTTCGAATTAAACAGAATTGCAAATCTGAAGCTCCAAACTGAAATCAAACACGGCACCAACTTATGAAATGGTTTTTGAAGCAGGAAAACTCAGTGCTGCAGTAGATTGCCTTGAACGGAGTTGCTTCGCGGCTGACACATTGATCTTATTCTTTAGACTCACATGTATGTATCATAACCAAGACGAAGCGCCACATAAAATGCCGCGAGATTAAATATTGGCAGTTTGCACATCTCTGTTTGATAACTTCAGCAACTCTACCAGAATTGCGCAACCCAATTCTTTGTATTAAATCTTTCTGCTTTCTGATTCTGTAAATTCCTGTACAAACAATATGGTACTTTCCTCAGTTCTCATTAACGGTTATTTCCCGTCTCTACGTGTGCTTGTTAGACTGAGTGATTCGATCTTTGACCTTTGCTAATTGATCGCCATCGCATATGGCATTCAATCATAATTCTTCGACGTTATTAGCACTGAGCACGTGCAACTGTCCTTCCACTGGAAAATAAGTGTACTAACCAGACCGAAGTATGCAGGTCCTTTCCTAAGCCCTCTCCATGCGCGAAACTGTCAATGAAAGGTGGTATAACTCCATTGCTATAAGTCATCCTGCCACTGATGGTCTTCTGTTACCGAAGAACAATACGATCAGCCTGCTGTAAATGACACGCAACTACCTTTACTGCAACTGCAACTTCCACCACTGCTACTACAGCTACAACTGCAGCCCCAGTCAGAACTGCAGCCACTGCCATACCGCTGCGCCACTACCACAACGAAAACGTCAACAACACCACCGCTGCATCTGCTGCTGCTGCTGTCCTAGCCGCGAACAACTCGCCAGCAGAGCACATTCAACGACTCCGACAGTGTGTGCGAATGAGTATCGATCGCCGGGCGTCAGATGATGTAGCCATCGCTGGTGAGGAGCGAGGCGCGTGGTGGCATGTTCGGGTTGTGCTGCTGAGGTCAGCTCCGCTGTGGACAGGTGGGCGGTGTGGACTGTTCTGGGTGCTCCGCGGTCCCCGACTTGCGGGGCAGTGCCGAATGTAGGCATCCTTGCGGAATGCCGCTTTCGTTCCTTATTGATCGGAGTGCTTCATCGAGCATTGGCGATTTAGATACACTCAGTGTTTTTGCTGCGCACTTTAAGCCCCGTCTGTACAATTACAACTTTTAACCCTTCACGGTACCTGCTTGCCGACGGCCAGGTATCGCGTTTTGGCTCTTTTATTGCCATGGTTGTGACAAACGTTATGACTTGGACTTCCTCCGCCTAGTACCATGCAGTGTTTGGCCGAGAGCTAAATTTGAAAACTAACTGCCATGCTGCTCATTCGAACGGTTAGTGCAGTGCTCGACAGAGCCAACAAGCAGTTGCATCATCATTCGAGAACACTAATGTCGAAGTAATTCCGCTGTTATCTGCGACTCGTACAGCTTCCTTTGCTTTTGCGTACTTTTAGTTAATTGACCTGATGAGGCTTTAAGGTGTGTCGCTTTCCTACTGCCTTGTGACATGTACGAATTCTGAAAATACAAGCTACAGAAATTTATACAAGAAATGGAAATAGCTCCGGAGACGTAATCAATCTCGTCTACATTATTCACTTTTTCGATGCACCCTCTCCACCCTTCCTTTATGGTACATTGTGTCACCATGTTATCATTCGCATGCAGTTTTTTCGCCGCTTAAAATAGTTTTTCTCGTATAGTACACTGAAAAATTTGTAGTGGAACATACATATTTCGATTAGTTTTGTTTGGAATTTCGCTTTTATGGTAGAAAAGGGTTGTAGGTAATCGGCAGCAAACTGGAGTGCTTCATTGGATAAAGATTTTTTTTCCTTTCTACCAAGAAATGAAATCCACTCCTTTCCATAGCTGTAAGACATCACAAGAAATATTACCGGAGTTGTTCTTAACGATTAATTTATTTTGTCTAGATCCCGGATGTGTCGCTCTCAACGTGAACATTAACTTTTAGGCAACAAATATGCCTCTTTATTTGAAAATGTCCCCTAAATTTATAGTAAATAATGCCCCAACTAGCTACTTTGACTGCGAATCCTTTGAAGAAAAATGAAACCCTAGAATTCATGTATATATTTAAATTTGTAAGCAAGAAATTGTTTCGCAGTGATGTTGAGTAGTAGTCAGGTTATCCGGTGTGCCCAATTCTCTTATGTGTTATGAATTGTAACTGAAGATGTTTGTTCTTTTTTAAAATAGAATAAGTTTACTAAAGCCAGATCGTTTTCTTTTTACTGGTGTAATTATAACATTCGAGAACTAAACCGCAAATTCACAAGAAGTAAAAGGATTAATTTAAGATATAGATCGACCGGCCTGCCCTTATTTCAGTTTCCAAGCCAGTTCTTGTTCTATGCTGCTGGATTATTCTAGTATGAATGGAAAAGATGCTAAAATTTCAGCATTCGCAGATCCTTTGCTGCCAAATTTCATCAGCACTATTTACAAGTCCATCAATATTATGTACATAAGTTCCACTTTGCAAGTTATCATCGAGGCTGAAAAAGCATAGGTAGTATTAATGACAGAAGCGATGGGGTCAAAATTATTGAAAATCAAACCAAGTAAACTTGTCATTCGCGATAAACGAATGGAGCTTCAGCACAATATTTTAAAAATTTACAATTTACGTGGATACAATTCCACATAACTCTGTTTTGTTTTTTCTTGCTTGTTTTTTCTTTTTTTTTTTTTTTATTTTTTTGTGTTTGAGAGACTTCTTGTATTATGTGGGAGCTGGTGACACTGTTTGGTTACTTTCCTGTGGAATTCGAAAAGTGTTTATGTGGGGACAGCAGCGTATTCTACGTTATATATAAGGTCATCGAAACGCGACCACTGCAAGGCAACTGTTTTGTCCTCTCTTAGCACTTCATATGATGGGTTATAGCAAAAAGTCATACATTAGTGACTGCATCAAGTGCATGTGAAATGTGATTTGTATGTGCGTGAATCAATTTATTTAATCGTGAAGTTGATATTTTCCCAACTTTTAAGCCTCTAAAAAAAACTTGCAGTCTTTGGGTATAATTACCACTTTAGAACAACCAGATTGCTTCGAACCAACGCAGAAATGAACAAAACTAAAACGGTGATTCATTTTTTTTTCATTCACGTTTTGTCTTTTAATGATTACTGCGGTATTTTGCAGAAAAGATCGATTCAGCAACATGCTTCTTTAAATAAGTGATATGGATCAAGGGGAAGTATTTGTCGCAGACGAACAGGTTCCTTTTTTTTAAACGTTTCAATTGTCTCCGAAAACTAGAATGGAGGGAGAAGGGTGCTGTTTCCGTCATTAAAAACGTTTCCCAAGTAGTATTGATGGTTTGTCTTTGCTACGCAGAATTTAATCTTTTTATGCTTTCCAGCTATTTTATGGCAGCACTTTAATGCTTTCAGGAAGGAGAGCTAGATCCGAATGATGCATGGCTAATGCGCGCTGCAGGTGGCGAGGAAGAGGTTGATGCAAATGACTTTCCCGTAGGTGCTGCACCTGTAGCGCAAGATGATGACCAGTTATCTTTTGAGGTCATATTTTTTTTTATAGTAGGGTCTTTTTCTTTTTTTTTTTGAAATATACCCGAAACCGTGCTTTTACCTAGTTCATCATGCGCGTCAACCATGAGATATTCTTCGGTACTGCATCTCGTTCCTTCTTGTGTGACTCATAACTCTTTGTCGACTTTGGGTGGAATAGAAGATGAGAAGAAAAATCCGAAATAGAGTGTTAAAAATCAAAAATTTGCGTTTTAAAATGTTGGTGAGTTGAGAAAACAAATGTACAGGATTCGGAACGCTTTGAGGAAGATTCTCTATGCTCGTGGATGTCGGATGCAGAATCGCTAAATCAGAATTGGCGTGGATGGAGTACTGCGAGGAATCCAACATCACAAAGTGGAATTGGTGAGTTCCAAGTTGGTCCCAATTCCAGAAAAAGCTTAAACATTATAACGCTGGTATTTTTTTTCAGAACAAACATTTGGCGATGGATCAGGCCCATTGTTATCGAATTCGCTACTGCGATTTACTGGAGGTATCACATCACCATCACAGTCTCGTCGGCATCCTGCACCTATTGCAACCGCTACTACGAATGCTGCTTCCCCCGCTTCAGTAGCAACTTTCTCTGCGAGTATAACAAGTTAGCATAATTGAAATTCTCAGAGAAAGAAAAGCGAACGGTCAGATCATTTCCCATTTATCTTGCAATTGCCATGTTTAGATAAGTATCCACTTAAGATCCATTCTTTTGCAGCATATAGAGTACGAAGCCTCGCCGAAATCGCAGCTCGCGTTGCTGCGCGTTGCTTCTCATTCATAATGTTAGAAGCGTGTTATCACGCAATATCAGTTGAAAGGAGGCGAATAAACCTCAGAAGTGGTGTGAAAGACCGTTCAGTTATAATTGAGAATGCTTTCGCGGAACATGCCGCAATTCCTGACAAATTTTTCTTGAGCATAGTACGCTGGTGCTTTCCTGAAAGTGAAGAGGATGTTCGCTTATATAGGTAAAATATTTCGGTTTGGAACACCGTTTTTTTTTTTCGTGCGAAATTTATAGACTCACTACATCTATTTTTTTTTTTTAAGGAGGTTTTGGAGAACTTTTTCTTCTTTTGTTCTATTTTTTTTTTTTTTTTTAATTTTGAATTTTTTTTAGTTGTCTAGCAAATGGCAACGCAGATGAGTTTGACAGAGGAGAATATTTGTATCAGGCGAATGCAGTACATGACGTTTTCCAAATAGGTTTGTTAAATATTAAGTTCCATAAAACTTTTACAACAGTTTAAATGTACCGTTAGGCTTTAACGCTTTTCATACACTAAGATTTTCACTGGGTTACTTAAGTACTTCCTACATTCGAATTCCGTAAGAAAGCAATCAGAAACTGTGAAACAGTTTCACTTTGGATGCTGATCTCAATTATTTGTATCGTTTATTCGTACAGTAATTGAGACATATACGCAGTTTCACTTATACAGTGTTTTACTCTTTATCAGGTTTTAAGAATGGTTTGTTTCCCATATGTTTATAGCTTCCGCTGACATGAGGATTTTGAGATTTGTGTGAATTAAAGAACCCATTCCTTCAAATACGCTGTCAGCTGTTTGCAGGCTATCATATTTCCGCTGTAGTAAATGCAACAGGCGCCTCTTCCATAGTTACTCCAACAAGTTCATCAGCTCCTCCGTGTCGTTCAAAGATGACATTCAATGTGTCAGTTCGGGTCGACAGGTTCCTTTCCGAATTTTTTTTGCTGTGGAATGCTGAAGTAGAACTGCTATTCATTTTATGCAACTAAAACTAGATAGCATATCTGCGAAGTATCTACTTCGTAAACGTTAATCTCGTTCATGGAATTGTTCATAAAAAATTTATAGGTGTCGTATAGTTTCATGCAGTTGCTCATGCGCTTTCAAAGCATCGTGGTGTCAACATGTTGTCGCTGTCTGTTTATATAGGATTAATAGAGTTAGCGAGGTCGAATATCGTGTTACTATTTGGGATTCAATCAACGAACTTACAAATGAAGAATTGAAGAAGTTGGCCCAGTTTCTGATAAACGATCTTCCTCGACAGGTTGTTTGCTTAGAGGAGTACTCGTAGTTTTCTCGGAATATTGTCGAGAAATATATTTTCCGTTTTTTTTTTCGGTAACATAAATTCTGAAATTTAAGTATTTGCCCGTGGCTCAACGTTTGATCGATCAGTTGCGGAATCCAAATTCTGAAATAAATGCAGCAGTTGGTGCACCGGATCCTACAGACGGCGGTCATGATAATGTTGCCATTTGGTGTTTAGATCAACGTACATTGCACGAAAATATTCGTCGCATACTGATCAAATTTTGTCTTCCCTCGCCGACTGTACATTGGTATATCCTTTTAAGCTGCACCTGCAGTCGATTTGAATACCAGAATGCGAATCAAAATAGATTTTCACTGGTGTTCACTCCAAAAGTTTTATTTAAGAGCGGTGCTTGATTCTTTAGTAGGAAAAAAGAAAGATTTCTCAAAATGTTCGATCTTATTTTTTGTTCACAATGAAAATAACACAGAAATAATTAAGAATGCAAAATGGGATTTAGGTCAGTGAATAACTTGACTTGCTTTTGCAGTGATGTGCAATATTTATCGTCCAATCAGCCACCGGCAGCAAGTGAGTGGTTGTCCCTTTTTCGACCGCACAGAGCCAAAGAACCAGAAGGTAGGTCAGGAAAGCCTATAATGGTCGATGTCCAAATGTGAATATAGCACTATTAGTTTGTTGCTTTGAAGGTTTATGGAACCTCTTATCCATCGTACGCGAGATGTTCAAACGTCGTGATGAAAATGCAACCAGTCTTCTACACATTATTACCGAAGAATGCTTAGCTTGTTCACAAGTTTGCATCTCTCTTGAATTTAAAATTTTTTTTTGATGTGTTTCTGTGGTTATTCAGATGCTACGATTTCGGATCTTTTGCTTGAATTTTCCCGATTTTACAAAAACCCATCGTAAGCGAAATCATCGTAACAGGACGAAATTTGATGCGTTATTCATAGAAAATAAGTCATTGGTAAAGCTTGAATCATGAGATCTGTTATCCAGTGGTTGAAATACGGGGATGAAGAGGAGTATAAAAATGATTTAACTTAAGCAGTCCTGAAGTCATATTTAATATCTGAAATAGCGAAAGATTTGCTAATATAATGCCCTCTAAGGCATGTGAATTTCTGTAATTTCCTTTGAATATTTGGTCCATCTCTGGATCAAATATTATTTGAATTATCAAGTATATACATGTTTTGATGTTATGAAATAATGATTTTGATATTGGCATTTAGGTCTTGATTTGGTGGTATCAGACCGCCTTGTCACAATCTGGACAGTGGACGCTTTGTCCTCCTTCTACCAACAAATCAAGTTCACTGATGTCAAACCAGAAGGCCCCTCAACTCAACTGTGCATCACTTTGTGACGAAATAGTACAACTATGGAGGCTTGCTGCTTTAAATCCGCGCTTATCATCTTTTGAAAGGGAACAAGTACATAAAAACCATAAATTGAATTTTTTTTTTTTGGTGATTTATGCATTTTTCAGCATCATGTGCGTGTATATCCGCTCATGTCTAGATATACATATATGTTTCAGCTGACTAGTTTCATACAAATATATCATCGGAATGCTGTAGAAAGGATATGGAAATACATTTGCTTTCTAGCGAATCCTGAAGCTTCAGTATCGTCGGTATGTCCAGTGAATCTCGACAATCGTTTAAATAAAATTTCCGATTTCTAATTTTAGTTTTCATATTCCTATTGATATTCGAATTTCATCTGTAAAATTGGTTACATTTTAAGCATGCCACTAACTTCGTTATGTCAGTTGTCGATCGTCAAGGACAACGATTGTCGGCGGAAAATGCCCGATTTACCGCCGATTTGTTTCCTGGTTTTCTCAGTGCTCTAAGGGCGTGTCAGATTAGTTGGAATAACACAAGCATAGATGGTGTATTATTTGGATCGAATAACGTAAATTATTTTCATCCTTGCGGATAACTCTCATTTTCGTCGTCAACACCGACATTTTAAAAGTTTTTGACCTTAAATATGATATGACCATTGATATCCTCCTCGGATTTTGCTAAATTCAACGTGATTCTGCAAATCATACATTATGTAAGTTTCAGTGTCGCTCATCTGATTTCTCGCCAGATCTGAAATGCAGCCCAAATATTCCTGTTCTTCAGCGACCTTTACGAGTTTCTGAGGACACCACTTTGTTGGACATAAGCACATCATTCTATCGTACGTCAGTATATGCAACTGGCACAAACTATTTTGCACTTCATCAACAGGTTATGCTTGAAACTTTATGGTTTTAAAGGCTATGATAATTCTTAGCGTGATGTTCAAAGGTGACCACCTTTTGTACTGAAATAATACAATTCATTCGTGTGATTAAGGCTTCACGTAAAAGGAGGAAGAAATCATCTCGTATTTCCGGTCGTCGTGGGCATCAATTTGAATTTCATGACGAACGATCTCTAATTCGTGCTGTCCGTGCTGCCGCCTGTGCTGCACGTGAGGTAGTTTTGGGTGAAGAAATTGAAGAGGATAGCGCGGAGTCGGGACAGGAAAGTGAGGCAGGTCCATCGGCAACAAGAAGCACGAATCGACTAAACGGTTCAGCAGATCGCAATGAATCCAATACTGCATTCAGGTTATTTTAGAGAAAAGTCATACTTTTTTTTCTATTGTTAAAACAAAGTTTTTATAGTCAAACTTACAATGTCGAGTCAGGGGACTAGTGTCCAGAATCTTACATTCTTATGTGCTGGAAATTTCGTAGCATTGACCATACGTATTGTTAAGTTGAAAACTTGTTACATTTGTGGTTTTTTTTCAGTAGTGCAAATTATCCTAAGAGTGATGTTGATGAATTGTTTGCTATTGCACATGTACAACAGTCAAACTGGGATATTAAGTTTGCTAGATGTGAAGCTCTAATATCACATGGGTATGCACATCAGGCTTGTGTGATGGCAATAGAGCTTGCTGAAGAAATGTTACGCCGTCCTCCAAATTTACTTCATCATTCAGTGGAACAGCGATATTATCCAGAATTATCTGCGGTCATTATTTAAATTAAAACTTCAAATTTAATAAGTTTCATTTTGAAATGTTACTTTCGCCTGAAGCTGATTAGATGACACTATAACCGTTCTTATTGCAGACCCAAAGACACAGAAGACGACGATTTTCTCAGTCAAGTTCTGTTCCTGCTTCTATTTTAGAAGCTCCTGTTTTTGAACTTGATGAACAACTTATCGAAAAATCACAATTAGCAGAGAATATGTATACAAGGTGAATATAGATTCCTTCTGTATAGTATATTCCTGAGTTTTGACAACTACTGCTATTTATCCCATGATATACCAAAAGGATTTTTCAGAACACTTTTTTTGGTACAAACATTAATGAAGGAGACAAAAACCCATCGGTTGGCTTTTACACTCGCAATATCTATGCTTGAATTACCTCGGAGTCCTGCTGCAAACAAATTTTTGGAAGTAAAACTCTACTACTTGGTAGGGTTTTTCGTTTTTCATAATTAAAACTTTGGAGGTGCACTTTTTGCATGAAGAATTGTAAAAATCTGCACTTTATGTGGCTCATAAAAAAAAAAATACAGCTTACAGTGATTTTGTTAAGGAAACAGAGCTGGTTAGTTTGTTGCGAAGAATAGAAATCGGTACTCCTGAACTACAAATTATCAGAGATCGAGCGAGGAAGTTCGTGCAAAATGCCAATCTCTTATCTTCCATACCTCAACCTTACGTTTTACCTATTTCATTGGGGCATTACATCTTAGACTCTTTGTCATTCTCTCATAATGCGTGTCAAGGGTGAGTTTTTCGATTTTGTTTAAGTGTTCTTTCATCTTAATATTCATTCATAATTCTCCAGTCGTAGTCTGTTCTGTTAAACCTCGCTATTAGCATTTAATTTGTAGGCGTCGTACCACAACTGGAATTGTGACGAAAAGTGGTGTGCAGCGACGTCCTTGCGATGAAGAGCTAGCCATTAAAGTTGCTTTAGAAGCACTGGGTATGAAGCTAGTGGTTTCCGAGGCAGATTATCCGATGCTCTGTGAAAGTACGAGACTGCAGCGAGGAGATCTAGCGCTCACAATGCTGTTGAGGTAATTTGTGTTTTTTTTTTTTTTTTTTTTTTTTTTGCAAGTCCTTGACTACGATTTATTTCAGAACAAGTCGGAATTGTTAAGAAAGTGGATCGAAAGAGGTCGAAACTTTTTTTTTTTTTTGAAGTGAGGAGAGGAAAGGGATGAATAGAAGATTCAGTGCGGTTTTGTGCTAAAATCTTTGATCTTTCTATTGGAGCTTGGATTTAAGGAGTTCGCCCTGCTCCAGTCGTTTTTCTTAACCTGTTTCTCTTGCAAACAAAAATAACTATTGTCTGTTTAGGTACAAAGACAATAATGATAAACTCGCGTTAGTCCTGGATAAACTTCTGGATCCAACTATGCATCGTATGTACAAGTAGGTTTCTTACTTGTTATATTTATGTTTCTTATTTCATTTTTGAAGGAGTTCAATCTTGTGAGTTGAGGATGCACTTATTTTTCTTGCAGAGATCATCAATCTAATGCTGCGTTTTTTTTGGAGCAGGATCCATTGTACAGGAAGTATTTCACTGGTCAACGACCACATTTTCTTTTCAAGGATGAATTTCACTACACCGAATTCAGTGAAAATTCAAATGGTATTCAAAAAAAGTTTCCCTCTTTTACTGATTTGATTCATAATGAGTCTTATATTCTGCACTCGAAAAGGTAAACTGATAAATAATTTGTGGGTCTTCCTAGATCCATTAAATAAGTAAATATTTAAATGTTTTGCTGTAGTCAGTTTTTATAAAATTTAGTAGGCTTATCCGGTACTGAAACAAATACTATGTCTGCTGAAAATATCCATGACAAAAGGACAGTTCCTGTTACATCAGGCAGCGCCAGAGATGAAGCTGAGCAGCTTGTTAGCAGTTTCATGCGTTTGTCGCATGATTCACCGTAAGTTAATAGATTTCTGACTTTGGTTGTGGCGTTGGGAGCTTTTCTTTTCCCACTAATATCTCAGAAATGGGTTAACCTTTTTTTTCTTATCCCGCTACTTTACCCGAATAATGTTGCTTTTCTAAAATGTTATCGTTTTGATATCCCCCTAAAACGTAGTTAAAATATTGAGTGGTACTGATATACTAATAACTGTTGCAGGATCTGTAGCGACCTATATAATAATTTCTATCGTCACTACCTTTTTAGCGACGACTCGTCATCAGTAACATCTACGAGCAGACGACGGTCATCGGATGAAAGTAATGACAGTCCATATGATGAAAGCAGCAGCTCAGGGTTATCAAGATGTTTTGCTCGTGATGCACATGTAGGTCTTTGCAAATCGCAACTTCTTTTCTTTTGGTTAACAGATGAGAAAGGTGAGAACTGAAGTAAAGTCGAATTATACTTATCCTTTCCTAATATATGATAATCTTGTTCTCATTTCTTGTTTTTTTTATCCAGCTTTTTTGCTTTGTTTTACAAAAAGGAGATATGTGTTATTTACCTATATATACATATATTTAGATTGCACTGCAAAGAATAATTACTGTTTTAGGAGAGTCATTCAGCGTCCGTAGGTACATCTGACTCACCTTCACCATCTCGCCGTCTTTCGAATAAGCTAACTGTAGATGGCCCAAGTGAATTTCCATCATCGCCTGCAAGCCACTCTGTGGAAATGAATAGTCTGTTTTATCGGCATAATAGGTTGGTTTCCTGAATCATCTGAGCTTTTTACTTGTGTAGATGGTATAGTTCAACTTTGTTGGAAAAAACTAATATTAATCGTCATTTTTATATAATTTGAACGAACCACTTATCTCTTTTTAGGTTTCAGAAATATTGTATTTGATCTTGCCATGAAGAAATTTTCAAATACTCACTTTTGACTTTAAGAAATGTAAACTGTAAGTGTTGGAGTGTTTGATATTTGTTCAAGACATTCAGTGTTACATTAGCTTCTTTATTTTAGAATAACGCTGTAGTAATAAGGCTCATTATTTTGCTATGAGGTTTTTGATACTTGTTAAAATAATTTTACTGTAGAAAAGACTTAACAATATAGTATGATGCACATTGTTGTTTTATTTGTAGACGAAAACCGATTCCTAGTTTGCCGAATCAAGCCTCTGAAGGACAAGCACACTGCATGATGGAACTAGCAAAACGTCTTCTTCTTGAGGCCGGTGGAAGTCAGAGTACGGTCATTTTTAACGCCTCGCAAGGCAGCCAGAATAATCCACAACGGAACGGTATTTTTTTTTTTTCTTGATTTATGAAATAGTCAATTTTAGACTTCTAGGACTGGCATAGTTTCATAAAATTTTCCAGGTCCTCACCGACAACTGCACATTTGTTCATTCTTAATAGGGCTTTATGCTTTGGGCTTGAACAATCTGTTGTCAGCAAGCTGGCAGACTCGAACCTACAGCACTAATGTTAGTTGGATACATGGTCAAGCGATCGAAATAGGTAGGTTTAATATTCGAATAAAAGGAAAGATTATTGTTGTTTTGCATTTATATTTGAAAGTTTCTACATATTCTTTTTAACATTTTTCTAGGGTTGAATTTACGAAGTTTAAAATAATAAAAATGCTCCGAATTAAAGCGAAGTACACATACAGAGTTTTAATATTATAGTCTTGCGATGTAGTTTTTCAGTTTTTTTTATGATATGGTTCTGACACTATTATTTGCGAGTTAAAAGTTGTTTTAATTCAGCTCAGTAATTTTTATTTTTTGCTTTCATTGTTATTAATCTGCACGTAAAGAGCTTCTTTAGTTTTCTTTCTAATGTGGAAGGTTGCGGACCATCAAATTAATGTGGCTTGAGTTAATGATTTTCAAGTTTGAATAGACCTGATTAAAATATAGTGCAGTAATATCAAAATAGTTAAATCAAAAAAAAAAAAAAAAAAAAAAAAGGAGTTTAAGAGTGGTTCAGTTGTTTTCTCCTTTTTAATGAGGTACGTACTGATACACGATTAATGTAATATTAATTTATTTATAAGCTTTAGTATTGTTATTTATTTAGAAATGCGTATGTCTCTTTTGATTTCTTAGTTTTATGTAGAATTTTTTATTTATATAAAGTATTTCAAGTTTTGTTACTGCCTGTACCGTGTGTTTTACTTCTTTTTTTTTGGTCTTATTTTCACGGTAAATGGAGTGAGAGTTTTAGATGCAGTAATTTTTAAGTATTTCAGGTTGCACATTTGGGTCCGTTATTTTTTTTTTTCCATTTCAATATTAGTTCCGTATCTAACTTTTGTTTCTGGGATTTTTATATGGTAAAATTTTCTTGTTTTTGTTTTTTTTTTTTTTACCTTGGGAGTATGAAAAGTGATTATGTTTGAGATGGGAACTTTATTACAATTGCAACTTGTTAAAACTTTTTGTGGGTTAGATTTTTCTTTTTTTCTTTGCTTGATTTTGTTTTAAAATGGTTATTTATTCTAAATTTATTTATTTAGTTAAAGATCGTCACTGCTCTTATCCTCGAGGGATTCAGTTCATAGTGGGGCATTGTAACTGCCAGAATAATGTTAGTAGATTATTATAGTTATGTTTCTTTGAAATCCTGTGTCATTTATGTTATTTCTTATATATATATATATATATTTTTTTCTGTTGTGTTATTTTCTATTTGCTTTTATTTTAATTGACGATATGAGAGATTGTAGCCTTAGGAACTGTATTGCCGATCAATTTTTTTTTTTTTTTTTTTAACATGTGTGTCTTCTGTTCAGTCACTTTTTTAAGTGTCATTTTTTATACAAATAGTTCATTTGATTCTCAGTTCTGATCTGCTAATTTTACTACTCTTTCTAGAACTTTCGTTAGTTCTTGTTATTATTGTCACGCATCACGTTGGTTATTCTGGATTTTGTAGTATTTTATTTTCCTATTTTCTCCTCTCGATAGATCTTTGATTTATTTCCCTTTTTTTTTAATCGTTTTAAATATTTGATGTTTTTTCTTTTTTCTGTTAAATTATTTTGTAGGTAATATATTCGAAGTGAATTTTTTTTTTCTTTTGGTTTCATTATGCTATTTTCGTTGGTAAGGTCCTTTCCAATGTTGTGTATTTGGATGCATTTGTTATAAGTTTTATTAATTTTTCGGAGAATAATCCGTTTTTCTCTTTGTTTTCGTGGTTCTGTCATTAAACTTTTTAATTGGTTTGTAATACTTTATTTTCGTAGTAATTTAAACTTATTTTTAGTCCCTCGTGCGAAATTTACATTACAAATAAATTTTATTCAGTTCTCCGAACTAGTTCCGAATTTGTCTTGCTACTTTTTTTTCCTCGTTTTCAAGTTTTTAAGTTTTTTTGATTAAAGTCTAATTATATTTTTGACTTTCTATGTTTCCTTCTGTATGAAAAACTAGTTTTTCTTTGTGGTTCTTAGTTTTATAGAACTTGTCTTGCCTCAGTATTCATATAACGAGTTTAGCATTTAGGTTGTGCTGCTATCAAAATTGTTGAACGAGTTTGGGAGGCACATTTAACGCCTACAGAGGTCGCTGCATTAGCTGACAAGGTATTGTATATATTTGATCTATCTATATGCATAATTTTTAGCATCCTGTAACATATATGTATATATAAATGGTAAGCACGTTTTAGGCCAGCCAGAGTCGTGACCCATGCATGGTCGAGGCTGCTGCAAAACTTGCACTTAGCGTTCTACCAAAGGCCTACGCTTTGACAGCTGCAGAAAGTCAAAAGGCTTTACATCAGTGCAAGGAGCAAAGCTCAGAAATGCTTGAAAAAGCATGCCGGGCTGTTGAGCAGGTTCTCCTTATTCATTTATGGGAAAAGGTCTTAGCTTCTCTAGCTTTTTTTAACTTGCAATCCAGGATTCCGTAAAAATGTTATCAAACAATTGCTTTCTTTTGCGGAATTAAACTTTAGTTCCTGTAATGGTAAAGTGACAGAGTGATGAGTCTAGGTGTTGGAACGTGGATGAATTACTTTTAAAAATCTAGGAAATTGGATGATGAGTAATACACTTTTTGGAGTGAGAATCAAGTATATATTGAAAGGGTTATGTTTTCAGGCCGCCGAAAAAGATGGTGTGTATCCGGAAGTACTGTTTAAAGTTGCTAGACATTGGTTCGACTTGTTTGTAGATTCCGAATCTGTTAGCAGCCCACAGAATAGTTTTCAGAGCACGATTTCACCGCAGCAGTCATCCTATCCGAGTTTACAGTCCCAGGCGCATGAGGTAGGCTATGGTACTAATATTTAATGTTAGCTATTTTTAGTAATTCTCAAAGATTTATGCAATGAAATTATTGAAAAGAAATATTTGCAGCTAACTTCGAAGGTTATAGCTACAATTAGTTTTGATTTAGGTTTATCTGAAAAGAAAAACACCAAGGAAATGTTTAACAAGTTATTTTTTGTTGTGAAGTTCCATTGCAGTATAGTAATTCATAAAGTTCTTGCCTAAAAATTAATGAAATAAGAGCTGTGTGAAAAGGGAGTTATTAATCTGTTGATTAACGTTGACCGCGTATCATCATATAGATCAATTTTTATTTTGGATACATACATCCCAAGGATACTGATTGTGTCAATGTTTTAATTCTGAAGCATAGTGATACTTTTTTTTTTTTTTTTATAGAATGTTTATCCTACAACAACTCCACAAGCAGTGCAATTACCTATGCAGTGCAGGCCTGTGCCTTATGCAACAGCTTCTTATCATTTTATGCCTCCTCATCATCACCTTCATCAGTCTGGACCACATCGTCCTCCACTGTATATGCCTCCGATATCATGTACTCAACCGCAGGGAATTCATTATGCTCAACGGTGAGCGTATTACACAGATACCTGTGCGGCTTCTTCCTGATCTAGTACATATCATTAAGACAATATAGACGTAATGTTAGATGGAGTATAGTTTAGGCGTTTTGTTTGCTTGAATAGAGTCACTGGAAAGAACTTTTTCCACTTCAAACACATACTTGCAATAAAGCGCAGACAGTACTTATTGATTTTGTTAGGTTTATATATAATTCTTCTGCAGAGGAACATTACCAGTTGGCGCGATGTCAGTGATAAATACTATTTATCCTCCTCCCGTGGTTGGTGCCACACCTTCACGAGCCCTCCATATTAGTCATTCAGCTCCAAACTTAAGCCCGATGCAAGCCGTTCAGATCTCCAGGCGCAACCAGCCATTGACTGTTTTGCAGCAGCCTCTTTGTCTTGGTAGCGGCGCGGCACGTTGTCAATTTCCAACTGTGGGAGAGCAGTGTACTCAGGTATATAAGTTCATTTTCCCATTTGCTCTATAAATGCGGTGAAAAACAGCTCTATATCAACTGTAAGAACAAGTATATCATTTTAAATGTGCTTAATTCTAGTCTTTTCAGCCCATTCCAATAAATGGTACTCTGCGGCACCATCTACCTCCACCAACATCGCTTATGCTTTGCCAATCTGCTTCGCAACCAGTTACGTATTTTGGACAGACAGCTCCTCAGGTTTGTTCTGAAGGTGAAGAGCAGCTTCAGATTAGGGAAATCTGTCTAGACGAAGTCAGTATTAATGTAGATTTGAAATTCTGAGTTCATTAGTGAATATATTTTCTTGTCCATGCAATATTATTTTATGCAGTAATGCTAAGAAACGTGTAAAATTGTGCCCATAATTCCGTTTTAATTGGTTCTGTTACACTAACTCTAGTTTTGAATTTCAGCCCCCCATGAATGTTCCATTGCCGTCACCAAGTGCATCCGTCGTTGGAGATCCTCGTATGGCGAAGCTCGTTCATGCTCATCGTGTTGGAATGATTGCTATGGAAACAATGGGAAATCGTAATTTGGATGATAATCGTAGTTATGCAAAATTTTCTCAGGTGTGTTAATGCTGAGGGAGCTATTTTATTTTTTGATTAAATGCAGTCTTACAAATATTATATTGTGAAAATTTCAGAATCCTGCTTATGCAGAAGACGTTCGTTGGTTATTCACAGTGGCAACTAGATTAGGCGGCGTTTTTACGCAAAGTTTTTGTGAAGTAGCGGCTCGGTCTATTGCATCTCCATTTGTTCTTTTTTCATTAGCTGTTGAATCGGCAAAGGTCGGTGCGTTATGTTTTTCAGTTATCAGTAGCTTCATACAACAGAGCACAAGTATTGGTCTGTTCATATTTGATTAGAATGTTGGGGAAAGTTGGATGCGTATTCGAAAAATTGGATTTCAGGTCTTTCATTGGCAGATGCCTGCGATTAGCTATCACTCACAAACTGTAATTCACCCGGTTCGGCCTCAGTTACCTGGTGGCGCTCCAAATGTAAAGTTTGAGAATTAGAAATATTTCAAGGCTTTTTTTAGGGAGAAAAAGCGAAATTTTTCATCAGTCAAAGAAATAAAAATAGCTTGTGCTGTTTAGGTACTTTTTTTATATGCCTAAAATAAATTTGTAGGTTCGGACCTTACTACTGCAGAATGGATTTGCACCCCCAACAGCTGATTTGATGCAGCACTGTGTTGAGATGTTTTATGCCGCATCTAGCTCCAAACTTAGCCATCCGCGTTTCGTCCCTTCAGATGTCGAAGAGGTATATATTGAGCTTTATTTACCATGTCCAGCTACTGATTGCAACGGGAGTAAAAGGAAGTTCAGAAATGGACAGAAAGGAATTAAATTAATCTGATGGCTTTGTTATTACTTTACCAGGATATCTTTTCTTTTTTCGCACACCTTATTTTCGTGTATTTTTCTTTTTACAAGAGTGCTTTTAAAATCTTGCTTAATCTTGACGTGCATTTATATCTTCATTATTTGTTTGTTGCATTTTTACTTTTTTTTTTATCAATGTCTTGAACCTATGAACGATTTCATTTAGGTCGTTCAGCTCGTTAAAACAGCAAAAGAAGCTTTTCATTGGATACCGGGACCAGGAAAGTTGATGTTTGACGACTTTATGCGGCATGTTCGGAAGCAAAAAGCTTGTAAAAAGGATGTTGCTCAAAGAATCAATGCTTGTGTTCAAAATACAAACTGATGATTTAGAAATCATGAAATAGTATACCTCTTTCGTTACTACCTGATGTTGTTTTTATCGATAATGATGACTGGAAAGAACAGTCCGTAAATTCGTTCTAATAAGTAAGTACCAGTACAACTGTAATATGTTCTTTCCACCAGTCAGTCAGCTGTTGTAAACAGTAGACTATGAATTTCATGTGTTTGGTTATTTGGTTGTAATTGATCCAGACTGCATCACCATTTGTATTCGAAGTGTTGGATGGGTTTCGGTCTAGAATTTGAATTGCGGTTATGAGCTATTTGACTTTGCGTTACCAATCGATCTAGCTACAGATTAATCTGATGAGAATAGTTGGTCATTTTTGTTTATTGATGATTTGCCTGCAAAAGAATGGTTATATTCTTTAAAACTATGGTTCTTTTTTTTACGTTTTATGCATAAACAAAATTTAGCAATGTGCAGGTCAAATTTCAGAATAAAAATACTGACATCCAGTGTTTTTCCAGATATTGAAGATTAAAGTTAACTTTTAATTTATATTTTCATGTGGGAGGCTGCAATGAATATGAATTTTTGATTTACTTTCATGGTATTTTGTTTAGGTCCTTTCATCATGTTTTATTAATATTTCTAAAAATATCCTGAAAAATGTGCAGTTGTCGTGGGTTAACTCGGATATATTCTAAATGAGTTTGTGAAATGTTATTCAAGTCAGTCTTTGAAGTTGATGAAAGTCAGTGATTCAACTATGAAGTAAGTAAATGAATTCATGAAGTCAGGTCATCATTGGATGAAAATGTGGATTGTATTTGGTCCGCTGTAGGCGGGAGTTGTTTTGACTTTTTCGCAGAGTGGTGTAGCAATTCTTAATTAACATCAGTACTACTATGTCACACTCTTATCATTTATCGTTTTCACATAGTTTTTTTAGTTCTAAAAAGACTGGAGAACTGAATGTGTAGTCAAGTTGCTGGAGTATGTTTCTCGTATTCTTTTGAATTCTAAGAGAGTTCGTGTTCTTTGGACAGTTTATTTCTGCCTTTGCGTAAACTCTGGTTGCTTATTGTTTTTACAGTATATTGTTCGTACCAAGGTCATTATTATAACCTTTTCGGATTTCGTCGTGCAATACGGGTGCTGTTTAGCTGAGGTTTGGTCATCCTGCTATTATTGACGTGTTTTATGTGAACAGTAAAGTGCATTCACAGTAAGGGGTTTTTGTGCAATTCAAGAGTTTTTCTGGAAAATATTTATCGTTTTGCGAAACTACCGGCTATGAACAGAACATTGATATATTAAAGGGATGATCTGGAGATACCTATAGTTAAGCTATTCTTTTCCAACCTTTATTTGTAGGACGAACACACAGAGTTCAGTTCGGTAGATTTCTCTACGTTGGATGTGGAAACGACCTGAAACATTATTTTGGCGTTTGGGCAAGAGATTTAAGAACTCTGGGAAAGAAATGAAAAAAAAAAATCAGGAAAGCGAAGGAAGCACTGAAATTACAAATCATAAAACAGACAAGTTAGATAAGAGTTCTGCGCTTGCAGTAAGTTTCTGCCCTTAATTTTAAGGAAGTTATGTTTAAATTAGAAGCAGTCTATTCTCCAATGTCGGGTAAATTAAATGAAGTCATCTTATATCAGTATTTCAGCCATTTGCATCGAGTTTTTCGTCTGCAACACATCTTTCATACCTTTCATCGGTGCTTTCTTCACTATGGCCTTTTGAAGAGACAAAAGATACCGAAAAAGCTAACGTAAAGTGCGTTTACCAGTGTATCGTGTAGTATGAATCATTAGCATATGAACTCAAAGTTGTTAAACAGTGTTCATCTTTGTTCTATTAAAAACAATACATAAAAATTGTTATAAACTGGAAAGGTGATCATTTTGAATTCGCTTCCAGTTAGAATTTTTCATTAATAGCGAGCAAATTTTGTTATTTAAAACATGTACTTTTTGACTATATAAAAAGAAGTGAAAGCATTGGTTGCTATGGATTCCTCGAAACCAATCTAATTACATGGCGGTTAACCAAAATAACTGAGAACTGAAATCATGGGCAGTCTGCAGAAGAAAATTTAAAAGCCGTATTAGCTATGAATAAATATTTTTCGAAGATATCTTGTAGATCTTAGGTGTTTTGATCGGCTTTATTTTTATTAAAAGCATCCGTCTGTTTTGTTTTGTGTGCTTTAATTCTTGCTGATGCTGGATTTGCAGAGCGCAGCGTATAAAAGCAGTGAGAGTACCGAAGTCAGCAATATTTGACCGGACGAAATTACTTGTGTCTAGTTTACTATCCGCAGAGACGGATGGATCTGTTATGTTGAGAACACGGGAGCTCTGTAAACATTATATGGATTATCCTGAGGCTCGCACGGCTGGGTTCCAGGTTTTCTTTGGAAGGTTGTTAAAGAAAAAAAAAACGATGCTCTAAACAGTTACCTTAGAGAGGTTATTTTGGGAAGGAATTTTCCTTTGTTTTAGTTCCATGATTCTGTTGTCAAGAAGTTGAAACTTTGTTTACGAAGAAGTAATGATGGAATTCTGAGAGAACACGTTCGGCAGTTCTTGACCCTTGTGGGTGAAGTTAGCATGCCTCGTGGGGCAGGTGTTCGAGTGCTCTCACTTGACGGTGGAGGCACACGGGGTGTATTAGGTCTTCATGTACTGGAAGCACTAGAAAACAGTTTGAATGGATCAAAGGTTAGATTTCGGATTAAAATCCTTTGTTTCAGTCAGTTTATTTATTGCCTTGAGCTATGGGCTTTGGGCTGGGATGATATTGGGTTTTATCTGTACCCTAACTGATTAGGAAATATTCCTTCAGGTTGTCGAGGTCTTTGATTTGATTGTTGGCGTAAGTACCGGAGCTATTATTGGTGCGTTACTCGCTGCTAAAAGGTTATCTGTTGAAAAATGCAGGAAAGTTTATGTTGAACTCTCACGGGAGCTTTTCAATCAGGGCAAATTTTCGGGGATGAGTGGCCTCCTTCTTTCACACGCCTATTACAATACTGAAAAATGGAAGCAAATACTGAAGAACGTAAGTGATATATTTCCAGTCGCATAAGCTTTCCTAAAAAATGCCATTAGAAGAATATAACCACTCCTTAGTGGAAATATATGAAAAGAAAAGTTTAACACCTCAAACCTACATTTTTTGTAAGCTGTGTCGACATCATCTAAGATGAAAAGTGCTGTGTATTGGAGTACAGTTATCTTTAACATTTTGTTGAAAAAGTTTTATTAAAGGTTATTGGCGAGGAGACGTTACTGGAAATGTGTGGACGCTGGGAAACTCCCAAGCTTGGTATAGTATCATGCACTGTAAATACGCCAACTTTACAGCCATACATTTTTCGTACTTACGGACATCCTAACGGAATTGAGAGCCACTACCGTGGAGGGTGTAACCACAAAGTTTGGGAGGCTTTACAGGCTTCTGCCGCTGCTCCAGGCTATTTTCAAGAGGTGAGTATTCCATTTAATCTCCCTATATGAAGCTTTAGTCTGATCCTCGGTTCAAATCTCGTCGTCTACTTAATTTACAGTCCTGCAAGTATTCACTTTTAATTTTAAATCCTCTAACATATGACATTATTTCTATAAGTTTTGCGTTACTTCAGATTTGTCAAGCTGCATTCACTAAAAAAGGAAAAAGCAAAGCACTTAAAAATTGCTAGAGCTACAGAGCATACCACATATTGCATTAGAAGTAGTCAGGAATTTGTCCTACCTCTGCTAAAAAGAAAAAAAAAAAACAGTTTTAGAAACTTCATTTAGATGTCTGCTTCATTATTCGGGATTTCAGATTGGACTTTCCAGGTGCCACTTGGCTCACTGCTGTATCAAGACGGTGGTGTTCTTACAAATAATCCTACAGCTTTAGCTGTTCACGAGGCACGCATGCTTTGGCCACAGGAACGAATACAGTGTGTTGTTTCTGTCGGTAGCGGACGAACCGTTTCAGAAGTTGAATTTGACGGTGTAAAGTTCGCCGTAAAAATCTTCCTTTATCTCTAGGAGTTGTTACCCTGGTCTTGCGAAGTATATTATTGTATAGTATTGGTGTAGTATTTCGGATCTCAACGTCTAGTGTTCACCGTTTGATGTATGTGCCAGGAAAAACTTTAATAGTGATATTCATTTGAGAATGTCTACGCGATTTCAAGAGAAAATCTTGCGGATTATTGATTCAGCAACAGACACGGAACTCGTCGACTTGTATATGCGCGATACGCTATCAAAAGGATCTTATATACGTTTTAATCCATGCACGAGCTATCCATATTCTTTGGATGAAATCGATCCGAAAAAGTTTGTGATTACTTAAATTAAAGAAGAAAGTGGGCAGAGTATAGCTATCTATGCAGTAAAAGAGTAATTATTCAGATTTCACAATTCCCATACAAACATTTTATAATGTGGCGAGTGGAACTGCTGTGAACAATCAATCATTCTAGACTTTCACATCATTTTTATCATTTAGATTGGAACAAATGAGTCAGGACGCACGACTGTATATTTCAAGAAATCATACAAAATTTGATGCTGCGGCAAAGATATTACTGGCTAAATCATCACTGAAACAGCGTTTTATTCGAAAGTGGAATCAGCTAATACTCCTATAAGATGTATGATAATTAGTAAACATAAATTCTTAGTTTAACAGTAAAAGTGACAATCCAGCTTAGATGGAAATGAAAATGGAAATGTGAGACGCTTTCACATTCTTCCGACACATGTCTGACTACTGATAACTTTACTGCTAACCATACATTTTTCAAACAAACTGTGTGCTGAGTGCCGTTAAACTGTTCGGTACACAGAGCTAAAGAACGAATTTTTTCTTTTAAATCAGTGGTTTATAACATGTCACACACTGGATAAAAATAAAATTTTTGATCACTGATCGGGAATTCGTCGTGAGGTAAAATTTATAGAGAATCCCATTCGTCACTAACTGCCCGCACAAGAAAAACACCACCAGCGAAAACCACTAGACCTTTACACATACTCCTGCAAGGAGTTTGGATAAAACTTTCAAGTAACAGTGAGACAAATTGCACTAGAGTGAACTGTACGAGAATCCTCGAGTACCGCACCCAAAGAATTTTCAGTGTGCTCCATTATACATAGTATGGACTTGCACTCTTTGAACTTGAACATATGGTGAAGATTAATTATAAATCTCCTTCCTGTTAATCAAGAAAAAATATCTTAAGTCCGAATGTAGTTACCAGTAAAATGGATTACGGTAGATCCACGAGATAGGTCCGCTGTCTGGACACTGTGGCGCTGCTTGTATTCTGATCATTGCATATAAAATTTTCTGCAATAAACACATCATTGTTCAACCCATCATCATCATTCACTCATTCTTTTACTAAAGAATATTGAAAAAAATGTCATACAGTCCTGAAGCAATTGCCCATATGTTATGTGATGAAACAGTGACCCTGGTTTAGCATGCTTTTCGTTGCTTGGGTACTGCTTGGAAATACAATCAATGTAACAAAAGCTCAAATCCCAAAGATCGTGAGCTCAAATCCCACGATCCCACAATCGTGACCATCAACAATCCCCATCTAAGGCAATTGCGTACACTCTTAAAAGAATGGTAAACAAGTAGGTAGTACTACGATGGAGTTCCCAAGAAATTTCGGGAAAAAACAACTTCGTCGAACTTGTCAAAATAAGATTTTATAACTTAAACTCGTCACTGGTGTAGAATAAAAACAGTGAATGAAATTGCAAAAATAGAAAATGAATAATATAAGACTACTATGTGTAACGTTTCTCAAAACAAATGATGACTAACGAATGTAAGAAATACAAAATAAAATCACAACGGAAAACACTGTTTATTACCACAGGAATGAAGCTATTAAAATGTAACGGAAAGTGAATGGGTGATAATGACAAAGGCTACATATTGAAAGGAAATGTAACACTTTCAAATAAATTTGGTTCAGTAAAACGACAAAAGAGTCCAATAAAAAATGAAGCAAAAAGTTAATCTCCGCCATTATAAAAAGCTAATATTAAATCAAAGGTGAGAGTAGACAAAAGTAACATCCCTTCCCCAGAATCTATATTGGCCCTACAGCAAAACAAAGAGGGATAAATTTTAACAGTTCGTACGGCTGTCTAAATTACAGACAAACAAAGTAGATGTAAAATAAGATGTAACAATGACCTGAAGATTAAACAAAACTTCAGTCTTGTACCTCGCTAATTTTTCAACAATGTATTGAGCCAACAAATAACAATAATAACCAGTCATGACAAGACCATGGAACCTAATAAGTTGAAAAACTAAAAATTTTCCATGTAAACAAAAGTCCTACGTTACAATGTATCACAGTTTGTCAATTAAAATCATACAATACATTCAAAGAAGCAAGCTCTGACGTCGACTTGACCGAGTATTTCGATGACTCATACGACCTGATAACGCCGAATCTTTGACCAACCGGACTCCAGGAACTGACATCACAGATTCGCAGTCGGACAACTCAAAAATTGCTCTTGGTAAACACTGTAGGAAAGAATGCTGCAATGCATCTGCTGCTGATAATCGTTTCCGACCTTCATACTGAAAGATCGACGACCACTTTTAAAATGAAAAGAAAGAAAAAGGTCATACATCTTCATATTATCATGATAAACTGGTAATCTTGCAAAAAATATTTTTATCTCATGTTAAGAATGAACTCACTACCTGAAGTAAACGATGTAAGAGATCATTTGCATGCTGGTCAATTCTTGGGCATGCACTATGCAGGCTGCTGGGACGATAGTGAGGGAATCTACATAAACGAAATGTAGTTGAGTTACATATCTGTGGATGAGTAGATGATGACGGAGTGCCCAGCATGTGGAATATTAAAAGGAGTTGTTCTTCAACAGCAGACCCCGGAAACAAAGCGTGCCCTGGAACAGCTCAATGCATTTACGATATTATGTTCAGAAATAAAAAATACTGAGACACATTCGTCAAATGTATCAGATTCTCTGCATAAAATATCTATTCAATAAACATGAAATTACGAAAGAAAGAGAAACAGGAACCGGAAATCATTTCGAAAAGAATGCACCCAACACCCCACATATCGATGTGGGTTGAATAGTCAGTAGAACCTAACAAAACATCCGGTGGGCGATACCACAACGTCACAACCTGAAATAGTTTTTCATAGATTCAGCATAAGTAGTTGCCTGATTGCTACAACAAAGTAACTAAAAGGAAGAGAAAGTCATTGCCTACTACTACCTCGAAATAAGCAACATAAAATATAGATTGGATGAAGAAAGAAAACAGCACACTACACGGAGAGCCGACTGTCCGCTTCCAATATACAGTGGGTTTATAGTATCAAGAATAATGTACTGAAGTCTCAGAATTTTAGTGAACCATTAAGCCGATAACGAAATTTTTTCCACATGCCTTCAGATTATTAAAAATGTACCTCATTTGAATATGTTTTTGTAGGTACAGACTTTGCTCGTGCTAACCCAAAGTCAGCAAGCTTGAGTTCACCTTTTTCGTTGATAAGCAAATTCTGTGGTTTCAAATCACGATGTAAAACTCGTCGCTGATGACAATAATTCAGTCCTCTCAACAGTTGAACCAGGAAGAGCTTGAAAGTTGGAATAAAAGACATGTGCTACTGATAATTAAAAGAACCTGTTAATGTTGAGTCTTTCAATTAATGGACTTCTACAAAATTAAGAATTTTATGGACAAAACAAAAACACACCCGAACATTTTTCATTGATATCGCATCTTGACAGTCATCGAGATATTGCTTTAAATCACGATCAACGTATTCGAAAACAAGAGTGAGTATTCTTTCAGTATGAATTATGTCGTGCAGTGTGACGATATTAGCATGTCGTAAATCCCTCAGTATAGAAACTTCTCGAATCGCCGTGCAAGGTGCACCTTCTTCCAACTCTAAACGTATCTCCTGAAAATGGTTTTTTACAACTCATCTCGAGATTTAAGAAGAAAAAAATAACTCAAAGCAAACTAGAAAGAAATGTTACCTTAAGAGCAACGTATTTCGCTGTCAATCGTGATCTTCCTTTAAAAACCGTAGCATATGTGCCTTCCCCCAGCTTCTCCAACTTTTCATATGTTTCAAGTTTGCCAAAACCAATTTCGCTCTAAAACAGTGTGAAAAAAAGAAAAAATGGAACTGAAATGATAAAGATCAATGAAGCAGATAACTGCACGGAGACACAGAAAAATGAAATATTCTTGTTCTTTCCAGACTGAAGAGAGATAACAGAAAAAAAAAAGTACCAAAGATGCACGACGATTTTTCCTCGTTAAGGGCAGTTCTAATGTTGGCGTGCGATTAAGTTTTTCAATCACACTTAGCGGAAGTCTCAGGTCAGCAGGAAGTGATAAACGTTTTTGGATGTCTTGCTGTAATATTTTTCTATACATTAAACTGCCAAGGACATCTTTGATTTGCCCTCAAACTAAATACTAAATATAAATAAAAAAAAAAAAATGCTAAGCAATAAAGGTGAGAAATAATATAAACATACCTGTTATAGGTTCCTCCAGTTACTTTTAAAGTAAGGAAAAAAAAGGAATACTAAAAAACATTTCGTTTTGAAATTTAAATACCTCATTCCAACGACGAGTTGGTTTTTGACGCATTTTGACATTGACAACATGGCGATCAGACTGACTGGTGTACTGATCACTGCTACAAGGTGAGACTTCGATGCTCTCACCATCAGAACCCAACGCTTTCGTTTCATCAACAATAGCTGTGAAACAAGTCAGAAGCAGAGTACAACGAATGAATCTTTACCATAATCAAATTTATTATTTGAGAAATTATTTCACTGTGGAATTATTATATTCTTATTTAAAACTGTAATTCATCAACGACTGAAAGTCCGACTAATTTCTAATTTCAAATTTGTAATTGTCTTCAGACAAATCTTGTGGTTTACAAAAATACGTCTTCAGCATAATCAGAAATACACTCTCCTGACTAAGAACACTTCTGATCATCCTATGTCCTAACAGAAAAGTGAGTGGTAAATTTCACTTCAACTAAGAGAACTTATTATGTTTTGTCAATTATTTCAATGTTAATTTTTGTCTAAAAATGTCATCGCCAACCGATGATGCGGCGAACATAACAAAACACTAACATAGCGAGATAGATGGCCTTAAAACAATTTGTCGTCCTATGGCGGAACGTCGCTTGCGCAACAGAAAGAACTGAATCCAGGATGCAAAAGTATTTGGAACTGGTGTTTGAGATGGGAGTGGTGAAAGTAGGTCGATTTGACCACAGAAACTGTGAAATGTGGCAGATTTGGATAATTCAAACGCCATTACAAGTAGATCAGAAAGTTGAGAGTGGATGCAAATGAGATTGGAGACGAGAATAAAGCTGTGAGTGGGATTCAGGCGAAAACCTACGAAGAGGAAGCGATACAGACATGCACAAGGCAAGGAGGAGGAGTGTGACAAAGCGAAGCTAATCAAGCGTTCTCTCCTCTTCAGATATCCCGAGCAAGCCTTACATTTTATCTTAACATGAATTGTGCGACAGTGCGAGCGACAGTGGTCTTTCACATTTCGGGGTTTATTACGACTCTCCTACGCGATCAATTCATTCAAGCTAGTTCCATCAAAGAGTCTCTTTTTTTATATCCAGTGGCCTAAACTCGCTTTCACCACCACCCATTACTGAACACACTGTTACTCTACCCTTTGTTCGTCCAAACTTCGTGACGAAATTATTTGCATGTTGTGCAAGATGAGAAAGTTCTAAAAAGATAAGAGATCGATGGCAGGGAGCGTGCACTCACAAATTTTTCGTTTTTAGATTTATTCCACACCAAAACCTCTTCCTCTCTCATTTCGCAACTCCTTCACATCCTTTCTCCCATATTCTCTACACTTATAACAGTTCATCTTCCGCTGGAGATTGAAACAATACCTACTTTTACCCTTTTTCAAATGCTTCTCGATGTTGTCAACAAACAGTATGCTTAGTGGTGCTTATACATGCCGCTGCACGTAGAAGCTAAATACTTTACTTACGAAGATAGTGGTGTCTATTATCATTCCCCACTGCTGCTGCGGATATAAAAGTAAAAAGGCATTATGTGCTACGTCATTTCTCTCATTGTGAGATAAAAGTCGACATCTTACGGCATGCAGTTTTCACGAACTGCTACGTAAACATGGAATCCTCGAGAAAATGAACTGTGAGTTGCACCGCTATATACCAATCATTGCAAATTCTGTTACACTATTAATTGTCGGGATGTTTTCAATAATCAGCATAATTAAGAGAGTCAACAAAAATCGATGCGATTCTGAGTCGCATTTTCAAAAATGCTCTTCACTAACATTAAATCGAACCTTCATGATATTAAACTCGAGTGAAAGAGAAAGGAAAGCAAGGATGCAACTTACTGCGCATTTTTGAAAATAAGTTGACAAAATATAAATTATCTATTATCAGTGGAAAAAGAACAATAAATCAAAAGCAATCATAGAAAAAATTTCTCGAACTCATACGGAGACAAATCCCACACAATGTAGACTACGCTATTAAGCCTTTATGAAATTTTTCGCCACTGACTCACTGTTATTAAAAATCAATTTTTAAAACAAATTTGCCGCCTGGGACACATTAAAACTGTAAGTGGAAGTTATTGAAACTGGCCTATAAATAGAAAACTATCTAGCAAAAGCAAAATTTACACCAAATGTTAGAAAAATATATATATATTAAGCATTTCTATGCACATCACAAAATGAGCGTTATAGAGAGAGTAAATCCGGATGTTCCTGTTAAAAATTTTTTCAAGACTGTCACATACCAGCAATTTAAGTATCTTGTTTAACCAGTTAAATGGCCAGAAATGCTATCCGATCATTAAAAAAAAAAAAGAAAAAAACTACCTAGACATCTAAAGCGACAATATCCTCGGTCCATCCATAAAGAGGAAAATTTAGAGGCATTTCTGTAATTATGGTAGTGAAAATTTAGCTCTACACACTGCACCATAGAGCAAAAATTTCTAATTCTAATTTACCTCTTAGATGTGTCAGTATTCAGCTAAGTATATCTGCTTTAGCTGGAACTGTGCTTCACGAACATACAAACTTAATACAATAAGAATTGTTAAAAATCGTACAGAAAAAATCCAGAAATTAAACAAAATTTCATAAGAAAAGTAAGTTGAGCTTATTCATACTTACAAGCTTGTCTAGGAAATCGAGAATATTGATGCTGAGTTGGTGAATACGCTTTTAGATTCTTCGGATAATCGGTGTGAAAATGTGATACTGGTGCTGGTAGACGATTATGTTTCATATAAAAAACAGGAAAAGACACTTTGGGAATGATTCTCGGAGGGATATCGCATTCTTCAATGATTACACCGTCCGCTGCTAAGCGTTCTGCCAATTCGCTCATCGAGTCTGATAAGCGCCAATTCCTGGAACTTATGAACATGCTTCAAGTCAGTGATGATAAAACCAAGGCTTATTTTTTTCTTTTACAGAATGAAGACGATCTTTTGCATCACTAATTTAAACACTAGTAACTTACTAATAACCAGAAACAGAAATATTCAAAATATATAGTCATAATAGAATCATTGTCAAAAGCTCCACCGGTTTTAAAGTCACTACCTTCTAAGAGCAGATATCCTTCACAATATCAGTAATAAACACTTACCTGATAGGAGAAATTGAAGATATGTCGCTACCACGAAATACAGAATTGATACGCTTTTTTAACTTCTTCATGTGAATTTCGACAACAGCAATGTATCGATTCGCGCACACTTCACTATCCTAAACGATCCCTTCACCTAACACACAGGCACAAATAACCCTTACCTAACACAACCCTCTCAACAATCAACTTGCTCGATTTAACGCGGCCCAATTGAGAAAATTAAGTGAATAGGGTTTGATTTTTCGGGAATAGTGACAGATTATATACTTGTTCGTTTGGACAAAAGGAGATCTTTTTAAATCACAGGTTGAATTACGGTTATTTCACCGAACGATTATTTAGCACTGTATTATTATTATTATTAATTATTGTTATTATTATTAATTATTATTATTATTAATTATTATTAATCATTATTATTATTAATTATTATTATTAATTATTATTATTAATTATTATTATTAATTATCATTATTATTAATTATTATTATTATTAATTGTTATTATCATTAATTATTATTATTATTATTATTATTAATTATTATTATTATTAATCATTATTATTATTATTAATTATTATTATTATTAATTACTGTTATTGATTATTATTATTATTAATTGTTGTTATTGATTATTATTATTATTAATTATTATTATTTATTATTATTAATTCTTACTAATTATATTATCCATATTAATTGTTATTATTAAATTATTATTATTTATTACTATTTATCTCTAAAGAGAATAAGAGCAGCAGACTTATGAATTAGAACAGATTTATAAGGAGGAAGAAAGAATAGAGATTCGAAGACACGGGATAGACTTCACTTCTTGTGCTAAGCACATTATTGAGAGCCTTAAAGCCTGTAATGAGTAAGTATTATAACTTAAAGTTGCTGTCAGAGCGAGAGGTTATCTTTCCATATGATTTATTAATATTAATAGTTCCTCCTATTTCCGCACTATTTATTTTCTAAGAAATCAGACGATAAGCACAGGTGATAAATAACGTATCCAATATTACTAGTATGAATTTCTATAAGTGATGAAATGGATATATATGAAAACGTTCTGTTAGTTGCCGTAACTTCAAATGTTTAATATGATTTTCAGTTACGTCAATGCATTAGCTACCTATATTGTTACTGCTGATAGTGGACCATATTATATTGGTATTCTTTTGGAAAAATTATCAAATTTTAGAAATATCAAAAAAATTCGAATTATCGAGGACTAATTATCTTTCATTAAAAAAGCTATTTGGAAAAAACATGTTTTTCTGGAAGTCAGTCGTAGAAAGAGAAACTGTTCGAAAACAGCTGAGCCGGAACAGGTATTCTTTCGGAAAGTCATAAATCATGAGGGAAATTTTCTGAGAACTCCTGCAGGAAATTACCAACCAGGTACAAGATTTAGGATTTTTAGATGATCAGAACAATATAGCAACAGCTGATACACCGATGAAAAGGAGATTCTTTATTTATCGGTAGTAAGTTGAATGCACTTTTTAGAATTTTTATTTCTAGGGTTCCTTTAACTGTTGAACAATTAGGAGAATTTGAACTTGCAATGAGAATCAAATAATAATTGTTCTAGAGAAAGGTAAATTACAGAATAGATTTATTTCCTGAGTGATTCTGAAGTCACTGCTTCTTACCTAAAAGAAATTTGCAAGTTTTCGGACTTTCGATCATTAAAATGATTTTGACAGTCATCATTCTATTACAGCTTTAACGAAATGTTAATGATAACATAACTATATTATGCACTGAATAGATCTATGCATATCAACTCCCGAAACTCAGATTTAAAGGTTCATTTCATGCCCTTTTTTGATGAACTGAAAAAGTCAAATCAGAGAAATAGACACCTCGGCCGTAATAAACTTTCGATGAAAAGTGAGGAGTGAAAAAATGCGTGGCAGACAATATTTTACTGTGCGGAACTGTAAAATATAATTAAGAGTAAAACAGTGATGTACTGAGATTAATGTTGGAAAAATCGCTTTTTTTAAGCAAATAAGGAAATCTTTGCTAGTAGTTTTGTGACCTTTACCTTCCCCTTCCTATTGTCAGAAAAATTTGGGGATAATGTTATTTGACTGTGAGCGAAAAAAAGCAAAATTCATAATAGATTCACTTATCTTTTGATATAATTGTCTCATAAATTCTTGCGCTACATAAAAATCTTCAATTCTTATCAAAAATCAGATAAGGCTAAAAATCCATTAAAAGTTATCATGTGGTTGATAACAGCGGATGTTTATAGCCCAGTTCATGTCATAATGAATTGGTCCTTGATGCTGAAACGAGAGCAGAGGATAACATGAAAATTGAGAAAGTAAAAAGGAAAATTTGCAACAGGTAAGATTGTCCTAGAAAATGAATCATAAAGTGATGAAGGAAACTATGATTTGTATTCACGATCGCAAATCGAATGTTGTAATCGGTTCAGGGGTTTGTTATCGGAACAGAGTAAAAACGGAATGTTCAGAGTGATGCAACTTCAAACTGGCGGAGGCGGATTTGGTTCGGCTCGATTTACTACCCCTTCACTTGACACATCTCTGATTTAGACGGTCTCTGCCATTGTGGAGATACAAAAATGGGCAGCGAAGGGGTGGTGACAACGGCTGGGTCACCGAAGTAGATGAACCACCAGCGGTTAAGTTCCCGGTCAGATCATTTTGATTGTCGTCCCACTACTACGGTCCACTTCTGATATAATTTCATCAATCCGATCTTCAGAAATATCAGCATATCGAACACTGCTTGAATAAAGAAAATGTGATGCAGTGGTCGGCTGCAATACACACTCATTTCACTACGTTCCATGACTCAGTTTCAGTGAGTCATTTAAGTAAGTTGATGCAATAGCAATCAAGAAAAAGTAAGGAAAATGATGTAACTGATGCAATGTGGGGATTTACAGGAGGAAGATGAGCGGAAATTAGAGAATAGATATAGGAGACAGATATGTTTTGCGGTTCTCTAATGAAAAGTTAATGACTGATCTCATCAGAGAATATTCCAAAATATTTCATGACAGGACTATAATACATCACCAATAGTATTGATTATTACGGAAGTTTGAACTGCTTAACAGGAAAGTACTATAAGATAACGAGGACAGACAAAGGTGGCAAATTTCACCCCGCAGACATTATTCGCATGAATATTTAGAGCAAAAATCAAATTAGACAAGAAAAGATGATAATCACATGGAGTCATGTAAAGCTACTTTTTTGGAAAGTAGGCGGGGGTCCTTGAAAAAAAAGAGACGATCTTGATTATGAAGTGGAGAGCACGAGTGAGTTGCAAAGGAAAAAAAGAAATGAGGTTTAGTGACAGATTCTGAATGTACCGGAAAGGAATTTTATTACATTTTGTTGCATAAAAGAGAAGAAATTTTATTGTATAAATAAATTTCTTGTAGCTAGGATTTCCTTGCATTCTTCTGAATGCACATGCGGAAAAGTGAGATGCGACACTTCCAAGGACGACTTATCTTCATTAGGCTTATTTTTAACAGAATAAGGACAATTTATTTGCATGATCCAGTTAACAGTGTTTTTTTTTCTGTATTTTAAAGGTTATCTTTGTTTCATTACATCTTCATCATTTATACCCTTACTGACTGATATGCACAACTTCATCTTTCTTCTTCTTTCCCTTCTTGTGATGGTACCTTTTGTAAAAGTTCTGGTTATTTGTTGCTACTGATCTCTAGTGTTTTAATAAATGTATTAAATCGTCCCGGGTCTTTTTTCCTGGATCAGCATTTTTTCGCATATTTCGTTTTACTCAGGCTGTTCTTTATCCATAAGGTGCCTTCCGGATAATGTCAGATTTAATCACCAAGTTTTGTCAGAAGCTTTCATAATCTTTCCTTTTCGTTTCGCACTTATTATGTACTTGTATTCTATTCTGACTGAAGACATTAAAAATTATTAAGAAAAATCGGTGGTCACTAATCACTCTAATTCCTTCAGTAGTTTTAAAAGTCTCTGGGTAATGAATATTTCGGCAGCGATCCTGATTATTTTTAAAGGACATACATATCCTACGAGATTATCTTGTTAAGTGGAAAATCAGTTGCTTCAATTCTTTTCATACTGCTTCTTTCTCCTGTTATTCTGGGCTTCTCATATGATCGTTGCCAGATCATACCTTTGTTTCCTTTCACCAATTGCACATTCTTTCTCCCAAAATTCTTGATTGATACATCCACTTGTTTCGTACAGCTACTATGTTACAAAGAACTGCGTACGGGCAACGAATTATCATCTGTGCATGAAGTCTTATTTCCAGTGTGTGTACTAGCTAATGCGTATGCTGTATGCTAGCTAAGGAAATATTACAAAGAATGGATGGGTAATTTATTATTAGTTATTTCCTGTACAGAAATTTGTTTTACAACTGACAAAAACAGAGCGAGAAAATTTTTGGATTTTAGTAATTTTATGCATGGCCTATGCAAAGACCGACTGGTGTAGTACCGGTGTAGATACAGCTAATTAGAAGCATCGAAGTGGACCATGTTAATATGGTGATATTGTAGTAGTTGTATCTACTGAAATTTAAGAGTCATAACCTTTATTCACTTATTGTGCCGATTGAAAATATCAAATCCATCATGACATTAACATCTTGTACCAAATAGCACTTTATATTTCTGTTTGCTCACATAAAGACAGCATTAGATTAAATCGTAGTTGCTTTTTCTTTTCCTATAATTTTATCTTCTTAAAAAAACACTTTCATCTTTTGCCAATTAATGCTTTCTTTTATAGATTTTTGGACAGTGAGAGCGTAGTTGATTCTCCTCTATAACAGCATAATCATAACATCATCCATTGACGTTTACAACGTTTCCTTATGATTCAACTGAACTTCCTGTGTTCTTTTAAACCTGCAAGTGGACGAAAATATTTTAGCGCATAATTTAGAAATATAATCAGTTATAAAACAAAATTTATATCAGTTCTTACCTCCACAAAGCTCACCAATCAGTCATTTAAAAAACTTATCTAGTAAATGAAAGCAAAAATGCATTTAACTGGTTCTAAGCATATCCTTCTTTTTTTGTTGGTCATTAAATAGGCCCATCATATCAGTCATGTGCTTCTTAAAAGATCGATAATCGACAATAACTTGTTGACAGCATAGCATACAACTGAACTATTTTTAAGAATTTTAATGTTTTTACCAGTAAGTTACGAAATCTCTAACCAGGCCAGATTAAGAAGGTCTTTTATTGTATCGTACTATTATCCTCATTTTTGCATTTCCTACTATTTTATATTATGATTTCGGAAAAAGTGACCCTTTACTTCACTTTTTCTTCTTCCTACGGTTGAATTAAGGATCACTGCTGTTTTCTTCATTTCTTAAGTGTTTGAACAAAGCTTTTAGTGCTCGATGAACGCCCTCTAAGCTTCTTCGATATTCGTTACTCTTTCCAGCACTCAGCATTCTTTAAACCCATTTCTTTATTTCCCGATCTAATAAATCATATCATTTGATTCATTTTCATTGGCAGTCGTGAAAACAGATATGTAATTCCAAACATTGATAAGTCGAGTATCAGTATCAACAAGAAAATCCAAACTTAGTATAAAACTGAAGGATAAAAATTTAGATTTCCAAATGTGGAATTTCATGTGTAAAATAAGCAATAAGCAATCATTTAATGGAGTACAGAGTCAATAATGAATCCGCAGGCCATTTGTATAATTTCCTGCATTAATTTGATATTGACGTAGACCTTCGTAGTAACGTACCAGCGAGAAATTTGGTCCATTCGCAGTTCAGTGACTGACTCAAGGAAGAACAATGTGTTTGCAAACAACAACATTTTTATAAGCAGGTGACTTCATAAACACTGCGCTTGTATATCTCTAATAAACTAATAACGAACAGGATGTGCATAAAAGAGTGCTAGGTAGAGGCAACAATTAGTGATATTCTATATTCTGTGGAAGCTCATAAATCACGGTTTAATAACTAATTTAATAATTACGAAATTCTTCGCCAGCAAAAGAGACACACACACTTTTCTTTACATAAATGAATCCATACGATAATGTTTTTCTACTGCAAGAAACAGTACGTCTTACATTCTGTTCATCAAAAATTCAACCTTCAGCTTTTTCAAATTTAACGGACTTAACGAAGTTGCTTCATGACTGCAGCCATTTAATAATAAGATGTCTGACTCTGAAACTGTTAACACTTGTTTTTCTATGAGAAGAATAAAAAGATAACGATGCTGAGTGAATACAATAAGCACCCGCGATGCTAGAATCTAAACAAACAATGGATAAGTATCCATCAATTACGATCAGGACAGACGACACCTTATGTTTCACTGAGGTTACCGCGTGATTATTTAGTCCTCGATTTGGAAATCCGCAATTTCGTTAACACGGTGTGGAGTGAGTGTGGATGTTAGGAAGAACTTGGTTGGTTACAGTTCCGCATTTCCTTTCTGTTTTCTGTGTGAGGCAATATGTTGTGCGAAAGATTAGGGAGTTCGAGTTTGTTTTGTACTTTCTTCCTACACGGAAAATTTGCAGGCGAACAATGGGACGCAGGCCGGGCAGTACAACGAAATCGGGCCGGTTTATGAATCCGGCTGATCAGGAACGCAAAAGTATGCGTCAAAAAGAACTGAAAAGAAATCGAAAACAGAGGACTATGGTTCGACATGCAATATTAAAAAGCAAAGATGTCGACGAAATCTTAGAGAACTTAGCGCGTCTGGATGATCAGGGTAACTGGAAGAGTCGCTTCATTCATTTTGTAAAAATGTGTGGGGTTTTTGAATGTTTTTTATAGATCGCTTAGTTAATAATAAATTACCAATCGGAAAATTGCTTTGGACCGGATAGACAAAGTATTGTCCTGAAGATCTTGACATCAGCATTTCAGAATTTGATATACATGTGGAGCATCACAGCAAGTATGTTTTCAATGAGAAGCGTGTCAAATTTAAGCAGACGTACAGCGAAGTGATGAACTTATACAAACAAGAGAAACGAGAAGATAAAGTGAAAGAATTAGAACAGAAAATGTTACAGTATGAAACAGAAAGAGCTCGAAAAATACAACAATATAGTAGGTTACATAACTTAATGTGATTTTATTTGAAATCGCTTTGAATTTTTTTGAGATTTGATACCCAATTCTAATTAAATGGAATATCTCAGTCCTCTATTTTGATTTTAGATGCATTGCGATTTTCGCTGGAAGCCAATCCTGTAGAAATTCCATTGCCAGATGGCAGTTCAATACCTAATGCAGCAATGACACCTGTAACACCTGCTATACCAGTTCACTTTTTAATGCCCCAGGCACGAGCTGGTATTCTGAAAAATTCACATATCACCCGTGATATTAGTGACCGGACGGAACCTCCGGGACCTCCTTGTGGCTTACCTCCGCTAATTGGCTACGATGATGATGATGAAATACCTTCCAAAAGACGCGTACGCTTTGAGGAAGATGTTTCAAACAGTATTGCTAGAGACAGCGTCGAAACTGCAGATGACGATTTTGGTCCTGTAGAAAGTAAGTTTAGATTATTTTTTTTCTAGAGAAGAAGAAAAAACAGGAATTTTGTTTTGATAGATAATTCTTTTATAGCATTCTTTCTATATTTTACTATTGTAGTTCCTATGGAAGTATTGGAACATAACCAAGTAGCCGATGGAGACAATGTGAGATCCGCAGCTATGCTTGCACCTATCATTCCACAGCAACCGTTATTACGTGCACCACCATTGCCTCCGAACATGTTACCGCCTCCTCCTCGTCTTCCGCTTCGTGTTCCTCCACCTCCACCACATTTTCGTACGTTTTGCACTAATAATAAAAAAACATCCTTTTTAGATAGGAAGTCGTTTTGTATGAAATTCGAGATTTAAAAAGTGGTCTCAACTGTCTAATATAATATATAGTTTGATTAAAATTACACTATTAAAATAAAAATTTCTCATTGCTGCTATGGAAATATTTTTTAATTGCTGTAGGGATGCCGATTCCGTTTATGCGTCCACCAGGAACTAGTTCTGTGATTTCGGCAGAACCAGTAGTTCGACGGGGAGGAACCCAAACGAAAGATAGTGGGGAAGCTACAATCTCAGCAGAGCCAAAATTAAGAGATTTAACAAAAGAAGTCACGAAATTCGTCCCAACGACACTTCGAGTTAATCGAACAAAGCAGCAGCCAAAAAGGACACTTAACAAGTACGCTTTCACCGAGTCTTCTTCCTGACTTTTCATGTATCATTTCCTATAGAATTTTCTGCGTCGTCGCGTGATTTTTGTTTCGTGGATTTTTATCTCTTAATACTCTTTAAGCATTCTTGACGTATTTTGTGTTAATTGTGATTGTTCAAGTCTAACAGAAAATTTAATTTTAGATTCAATATGATGGGAATACAAGTTGAGTCAGCACAAAGAAAAGAAGCAAAGGATACAGACGAAGCTTACGCCGATTTTATGAATGAAATTTCTTCTCTGTTGTGATTTTATGCCTTCTTGAGTTTTTGCTTTATTTAGTTTTTATTATGAGCATTTGTTATAAAGTTTTACTTTTTTTAATTAACAGTGATGAGTCGTATAATGTATCTTAAAACGTTTCTGCGTTTGAGGGATGAAACGTACAATTTACCGAGAAGCAGATAATATGATGGATAAATTTTTTTTTTTTGAGTAGTCATCATTGCAGTGATCCATCTTTTCAGAAGGATTGCTGAAAATATAACATACTAATTACGAAACATTGTTGAGCTTATTGTGTTCTGTATGTAGGTCTCCTTCAGGTTCTTTGAATAACAGGGTATTATTAGGGGACATTTATCGGAGAGCGGATGACATATCTTCTAAGTTCTTTCTTTTGACTAAGTCATACAAATGGCATTTCCAGGGATCCGTTGCATCGGGATTGTTATATGTTATGGCCATTCTACTCTGGTTATTACAACTTGTGAAACATCGGGTAATGTTAAATTGTATTCCTTCTGAAATTGTACACCACTGGCAAGACTTTCTGTTCTGATCCGTATTGCAAGCCAGCACTACGAGGAAAGTTTCTGGTACTAACCCTTCTTACAGGTTATTTTGCAATAAACCGAATTTGATTGAAGCAAAATATTGCTTTGTATGAGTGTTAATTTGAACGAAATCAATTTATGAAAGCAGCGACTGTGCGTGCTGCAATAATTGGGTAGCGAAATATAGCGTTGCATGAATTGATTATCAAAGTGGCCATCATTAGGGTTGATTGGATTTATATATTGTTGGGTTCTACTTTTTCTTTTGCTCGCCGAATATTAATCATGATTAAACAGCTCCAGGCAGAGGAGCTGAAATTGTGCTGATGGAGAGTACAGACATCCGGATGTAGTAACTGGCGTCTTCATCAATGTGCCTTCAGTGGGCTGCAGAACAGAACTGAGTCTTTAGTGCCACAGAAAACCTTACTAACTCAAGTTGGCTTTGCTTCTGTCCTTTTGTCTTTTACAGAAATTGAGTTTCATTTTAGTAAAAGAATTAACATTCTCTTTTACCATCCCTCATTCTTTGCATTCGAATCAATCAAAGATAGAAGAAGAATGGTGTCGTATAAAGGCTATTTGACTTGAAAAACGTAGTGCTAAAAGTCGGTTAGTAGATTGGATTATTGCTATGAAATAGATATGCCCATTTTTCGCTGTCCTTCATAATGTGTTCCGGGCAGTTTTTGTTGATGCATCATCTTATAGAAGATGAAAGTAGTAAGAACTGCGTTTAATTTTCATAAACCTACATCCATAAAATAGTGAAGGGAATATGAACGATCCTTTTATGCAGATCTTGTTCGTATCCGTAAAATTATGGATTGAATAATTTTTTATTTAATTTACAAAATGCTTGTATAGCTTTAGTTTAAAAAGCAAAAAAAAAAAACTTTGATTTCTTTTATGAATAGAGCTGGACGAGGATCTAGCGATGACAAGCTCTGATTAGCAAAACTGTAAGGATAGTGAACGAATTTTCTAAAACCTTTTCTGGTCCGAACAGATCATCTTATAGACTGGTAAAGTAACTGTTCATCCTCTTAAAGAATACTACTGTCTTTTCGATCACTGTGAATGTTTTTCGAGGTTGTCTCGGTGACTCCTATAGAAAAATATGTACAGGCGTTTTATAATAAAAGCAAATTCATCAGGCACATTTTTATTGCAGTGAGCAAGATTTGGAGCTCTTCACAATTGGTCTTGTAGATATATAATTCAATTATTCAGCCATATACAGGCCAAACTGAACAGGCAACCACAACTCAGCAGAAGATGCCAAGAGACAAATGGACCCTTTTGTGCGCTTATATTACTACTGTTTTCCTTGTGGTCCAAGTTATTATTTTAATAACTATCTCTCTGTTTAACAATCAAAAGCTACTTTAGTCCTTTCCTTCTATCCCAGTCCTTTAAAATATTATAATTCCAGTCTTTGATTAACTCATTTCCAAATTAGATATGGTTATAAACAAATAGAATTTCGGAATTTTGAACTAATTAAAATTTCAAACTATGTTTAGAATTCTTTGGTTCGTTACACCCTCGTCTTCGGCATGTTACAGGAAATAAATTTTTCATAACATATGCTGTGTAATGTACAATAATAAACATTGAATTTTTTTTCTCTACGACGAGTCAGAAATCTTCAATTTTAAGGATTTTGATAGATGTCTAGCCGGAGCACATGGTGCAGTCAATGATATAGGAATAAAATTTGAAGCTATGGTTGGGATTTATGTACTAATAATACTTAATTCAGTGCATCGGTTCGTATATACAGTGATGAATACTGAAATGAACGATATTGCTTATCCGCTGAATTGCAACTGCTCAGGTAGTTGCGAAATTCTTTTAATTTTTTGAAAAACAGAAAAATATCGAAAATTAAAAATTCACTTTTTTGCACTTTCAGTACATTTTTCCAAAATTTTCAGTTCGGTGAAGCATGCAGTGTAAGTATTAGATTATTGGGAAACACTGCGCTGAATTAGAACAGACGATTTATTTCATGATTATGTTTAATTGAGATTATAGTGCTCTTTTCAGTTTTGCCAGATTTTTCTAACTACATTAACAGGGTATGAAACACAATAATGCTTTTTTTTCATTTTTTTTTTTTTTTTTTCATTCTACATTAGAATTCAAATGAATTATCGTGGATCAAAATTTGAGGTGATTTCTAGGTTGGATTTCAGCAATTTGCTCAACTGTTACAGAACCAGATGCACTATTTACGCAACTAAGTGAACAGTAACTGACCCTTTTAAATTTGTCTCTTACAAGGAGCAATGTTTTTGACTTGACTCATTTCTCTTCGTTAAAGCGTCTAATGTAAGTTATAATTTTTTGTGGCTAAAAATAATGTCAGTTAAAATTTGCTAGTTAGCTCACTGCTAATTGAATTAAGCGCTAGTTAAAACAAAACTAGGAAAATAACTTTGGTACTGTTTGTCTCAGTCAATACACTTAACTATTGTCCTACTTCTTCCAGTTTTTACGTTTTATTTGCAGTTTTCTGGACTTTTCTAATAATTGTATTTCAATATTTAACACGGTACGAGAAAACATGTTTCCTCATCTCCGTCAGCTGATCATAAGACACAATCACTTCACAGTGAGTTAGTCTTTTTTGCTCTATGACATTTTGGTTAATGAAATGTTAATAAAAGTACGTTTTAACTGTGGAAGTTAAAAAATGCTAAAGTGTTATTACATTCAGTAAATTTTATCGTTTCTGGTTCAGATAATTATTCAGTTTAGGTCCTTAAAGCTTATCGTGTAAGTAGTTAAAAAATTTACACAATGCAGGTGATATAGAACGTGATGCCTTCATGATGTTCCCAACTATCGAATCACTCGATTTAAGTTATAACTTCATCAATAAAGTGGATTGGGAAATTCTTCGTCTATTTCGTCCTAAACTGCTTACCATTGCCAATAACAATCTTACTGTATGTTTTTCACAATGGAATGAACTGGAAATTTTTGTTATTTTTTCGAAAGGTGTGCTCATGGATTACGAGTTTGAAATAGTAATAAACCGGTATTTACAGGTGATTAACAAGCTTATGTTGAGGTTCACACCAAATTTACTCCATATTGACTTGAGTTACAACAATTTCAAATTATAAAAAGTAGCCATTTCTTCCCGGCTCAGAAGTTACTTTTTTTTCTTTATGCTATATTAATCTTCTAAAAGTGTTTACTTAAAAAAAAAATTTCAAAGGTTTTCTGGACGAGCCTTGTTTCATACATATTTTCGTAAATTTTTTTTTTTTTATTAATTTCACAATTACTACAGCTCCTACCAGTAGAAATAAATACCGTAATTCTTCCAAAGATCTATTAGATGTAATTAGATTTAAATGGACTTGCAGGTGGAAGTGCTTGATTTGTCGTACAATGACATCGAAATAATCCCGGGGTTGATTTGAGGCAACTAGTCAGTTTACGTACCCATAGAATGGGCGCTAATCATTTTAGACGAATTACAAATTCTGAACTGAAACATCCCATGTTGCATGTAAGTTCCTCACATCTCTTATATACAGAGTCTTTCAAAATTTATGGATAATTTGGATACAGTTAAAATTGAGGAATGTTATACAACTAGATCATTTTATTACTTATTAATCTCGCTCAGCATGAATTGGACAAATGCATAAATAAAAAATATGATTGAAACGGCGTATTATATCAAAGACTTTTTGATTTTAAGGTAAGAACAATAATCATTTTCGCATACAGTGCAATCACATTTTGGTCATTTCAGGAGATTGATCTCTCTCACAGTTCTAAACTATACGTTTGCATTTTTGCATATTCCAAATTTACGTATTGTTAATCTGAACAACCATATCCATATCTATATCCCTTACTTATATATCACCACGTTCCTTTATTAGCAATACTATGCTGTCCAGGTTAGTTTACCATTGATTTTTTTTTATTCTCATTTTTAGACTTTTTGTACGATAGATTCATGATGAGAATATTGTAATCTTACTTATTCCTCAGAAATTATGCTTATAGTGTAGATTTATCTTACTGTATGTTAGAAGTCGTGTCAGACGAGTTATTATTATTTACGGTGTCACAAGGCTTTTTTGATCACAATCCGCTGCATTGTGGCTGTATCATTAAATCACTTGCAATGGGGTTAACACGTCTTTGAAATTTGGAACAGACCACTTACTTGTCGGCAGCAGGAATTACAAGAAGGTACATAGTTATATCTCTGTTATGTCGAGAAGGTGAAGGACTACAAAAATGAAATATTAATGTTAAAAAAATGATGCTTATGAATTCAAATATTCTTAATTTGCTAAAATACAGAAGCACAATTCATTGAAGCATCCAATTCTCACCTCTTGCAGCATTTCAACACATGGCCACTTGAAGAATGTCGTACAGATCCAGTTCTGCCGTTTGGTGATTCAGTGGAAGCCACAGTGGGAGAGCGGTGTTCCATTTATTGCTTATCACGCCAATCTTCAGACAACGTGTTATGGAAATTTTCAAATCCGACTAATATCCTAGCTCACGATTATTTAGTAAGAATTCCATAACTTCAGTCGTAAATGTTTTTGACTTTTAGTTTTCATTTTCGACCATATCTCATTTACCCTCTTTCATTTTATCTATCATTGATGCTAAGTTTTTTAAAATCTTTTGCAGCCAACAAAGCAAGCAAATTTAGATGATTTCATCAACTCCCCGTCTTTCTTCATATCCCCAATTACACTTTGATCAAGCAGTAGCAGATTCGATTCATCCACGCTTATGGGCTACGAATGAACAAATTTGGTTATTCCTTCGAATGGAGAATAAACTACAAATACTACATATCAAAATTTTTCTTTAACTACAAATGAATTTTCTTTTATCTCAATTCTTTACCAGTCTTTCTTTAAAAATTCTCATCTTCTGTATTATCTGGCTTATCAGCGTATATGCATTCAATCGACTGATTATGCACAGGTTAGATGTTGTGCTAGCAGATGAAGATGAATATCAATGCACTGTCAGGCAAGCGCAACACGTTTTCCACCGACTATATATTTAAAAGTGAAAAAACCTGTCATTACTCTATGTGTTCTCGAAGTAAGATTTCTAAAATATGTTCAGCAAGAGATTTATCCAAGCTGTTGTTCGTTTATTTGCTTTTGCCTTACTTTATTGTATTCCATGAATCTTTTAAATTTTACGCGAAAACATTAGGCGTAAGTTAAATGCTCTAAATATTAAAACAAAAGATGGATTTTAGGTCGGCTCGCACTATGTTACGCTAGTGTGGAACGCGTCATTATCTGTCCGTGCTAAAGATCGTGTTCGTTTTTTTGTGGTTGTACGTGATGAACATGGAGTAACCAGGCGAACAATTCAGTTAGCTGTGTATAATCCATGGCATACTTACAACATCATGAGACTGAATGCAGCAGAAGTGCATGCTACTGCTTTCTTTATTTTCATTATTGCTAAGTTTTCCTTTGCGAAACTTCGTGGAGTGTGGCAACTATTTTAGCATAGCATAATATTGAAACAATGATTTTATGGAAAGCTTCAGAATTATTTTGCAATTCTTCCAGAGGTTGATTGGAGTGATTTCTAGAATTATACTTTCTGCTTGTGTCATACTTTGGCCAATACAAGAAACAATCCATGGAAGACTGATTTATGAAACATGCTTGCAACAGCGTACTGTTCCCAGTTCGTCATTAATCGAATCCATCAACCTATTCTCTCTAATGATCATTATTGCTGTCACACTGATTGTTTGTTCAGTGTTTTCCTTCCGAAGAGTGGGAGCGTGTTTCTATATTTGCAACAACAAAACCAAAAGTTAGCTTTTCATTCAGAAATTGCCTTCGAAATACGCGCTTCAAATTTATGGGAGATGCCCTCAAGCTTTTACGAAAAATTTCAATTATTTTCCTTCTGTCCATAAATTAATTTGATAATTCTCCTAAGAACTATACTCAGTAGCAGGATGTCTTAGTCCGCGATCAGCAGTGTTTTTCAGGTCAAGAATAATAGGAAGTATTAGCGGACAAAGTTTCGTTTCATACGCGTCAAATGATATCAACCAATGTGTCTTCACTCGCAAGAATCATTTGCAGGTCGTTAGTAAATTAAAAAAAAAACTAAGACTGTACCCATTCGATGTAACATATTTTCTCAAATATTACTCTAAATATGCTCCTGAAACAATTTTTCAATCCCATTAGTAAAACAGCTCTCCCCACCCATCCAATTAGGATAGATTTTGACTACAAATTTGTAATAAATATGAAACATTCAGCGAGTTGCTAGTGACAAATATATCCAAGATTAGTGTTTCTTAGCCACATTCATTAAAAACTGCTTGACTTAAGTGTGAGCAAGTTCAGTTCATTAAATCAGTGCTTGGTTGGAATCAAGATTGCTTCTACGATGATCATATATTGCCTTTAAAAGAAAATTTGACTCCAGGAATGTAGACAAAATGCTGAATAGACCTATGAAAGTGGATTAGTAAATGAAACAGATAAACTTGAATGGTTTCTTCAGAAATAACTTTGAAATCAACTTTCAATTCAGGATTCTCTATGTCACATATTTGCTGTTTATCTTGGAATTCGTTTTTAAAAACTGCAATAGAAAAAAAATTTTTAATAGACTCGACGAAGAGTGTACACAAATGATAAAATTTTACTTTTGATCGCAAGAAATCGATGATTTATCAAATGGAGAAAACAAAACAAATTATTCTGTCATTGTATGGAATATGTAAATAAGTTCTTTATCACCAAGGAAACAGATTTACATAAATTGTTGTGCTGTAATACTGAGCAAAGCCATAAAGAGATAAATGCTTAATTACGGATTTCTCGTCTGTGGCAGAGGAAATTTTTAAGTGGTCAGAAATATAATTTGTTGCTATGCATTCCAGTATATTTAGAATTTATTCGGTGGGATTCATTTACTCTAAAATGTAATGCAAAATTCATTTAATTTGTTCCAAATGGAATGAATATTGTATAAAGAGAGACCTTCTAGCATTTCCTTTATATTTGATAATAGTGACAGTGTGTTTTCAGCGGGTACACCTTTATGTAGTGAATTCACAATTTTTGCGTGAGGATGATTGTTAGCCTGCTAAGTAAAACCTTAATTAATAGTAATTCACGGATTTAATTTGTCAGTCTTCTTCCAACACTCACTGCTAGTTTCCATCATTTTTGGTCAAAAAACTTTTATAGCATAACTATGGTTGTGTGAAATATTAGTTTTCTATTGTGAATAGTTGTTCGCATGGAAGGTTATTGATAATGAATTAGGTATCAAGCACCTAGAAACAGAATCATCAGATTATGAGATTGCAGATGTGCAATCCCTCGAGTAGAAATCCAACTATCTACTGAGCAGCCTTAAAAAGTCAAACTGTGAGTGCGCTCAGTAATAAGAAAGGGAGTGGGGAAACCATTTTTTTTTTTTTTGGAAAACCAAGATTAAGACGCCTTCCCACTTACAATGTCCCCATACTTCCAAGTTATAAGCTTGCTAAATGTAAAGCATGTGCGAAAGGATAGCTGAATTTGGATTAAACAAACAATAAAAAAAAAGGGACGGGATGATGCAAATACGATTCGAAAGGGAATTGGAAATCCCCACCTTTTCCAAGAAATCTTAAATCTCTGGAATTTTTTAATGGTGAGTAAATAAACCAATTACTATGACTTGATCTCAGAATTAATGGGCCATTCCAGGTTTTCTACTGTCAGCTTTTTTGCAAGCCTGGTATCACTTGATATTGCTAAGCTGAGGAGCTAGAACTTTTCCTCCTACTGATAACTTATTTCACAACTAATGTGAGCATCTACCGAAAGTTTTTAGCGATTCCTTTATGGCATTTCAATTTGACCATCGCCAAATAAACGTGGAGTCAGCGAAGCTGTAGCCTTGCTTTACAAATAATGCATATGATAACCGGTAAATTAGCTTTTATTTCCATCATTTCTGTTATTTTTTCATCCAAACATGAAGGAAGCAGTCGAAATGGCCAAAGTGACCAAGTCTTCTTGAAAATGGATTATAGTATATGGCGGGTGCCTGAGCACACTTTTCCAAGATCACAAGGATGTGACTGAGCAGCTGAAAAGATTGGACATGATTACGGTCTTATAAGGAGGCTAGACTATTCCAAGGACTTATTCTCGATTTATTGCTGTCAGAATCAAATCGACCATAATCAGTGGACTGACAGAAACAACCTTCAACAAGCTCTGGGTCAGTCAGATAAGACTGGGGCAGCTGAAGCGACAAGCAGCTAGCTTACCTAGAAGTTCTGTATCAGTCACACTTTCTTTTTGTTGCACTCACTTACAAACTCCTGTTTATTAAATTATCTGATTTTTCGACATGTAGTAAGTATAGAGATGTATCTGATCATGCCGGTTGTAATGCAAAATTTGAATTAATCTAAGGCCATTAAAAAATATGCAATACATAGCATAAAAAGGAGTCTCTTTCTAAATCACATGGGTTACATTCAATCACGCAGTTATAGAAAGCGCTAAAATAAGAAACATTTGACCACACAGTAGCTCGCGCAAAATTCTAAAAATTTCATGTACTAAATACAACACACTGAAGTTCTTATATTATTATTGATTACAGAACAACTTTTTTTTAACTACAGAAATTTACAGATTGTGCTTCCTTGTACAGCAGTTTGGAAATGCAAAAGTAGTGATGATTATCCTTTCGATATGTTATTGAATTTGGTGTACCAAGATTTAAATACACCAATTTCAAGGCATAATAAATCTGGATAATATCTAGTTTATTTGACAAAATCCAAAGTAAAATGAGGCCTGACACGGGATTTTTTATTTTATTCAAATTTAGGGTTTCTTTTTCTTTTTGAAGCATAGCTTTATCTAGAAATTTTGCAAATAAGGAAACTGTCTTATCTATATGGAAATTATTTGCTCTGTTTTGTTTACTATAAAATGAAATGACTTCTGCATCAGAAATCTGATTAATCTGCACTTAATTATATAACAAGAAGATACAAATTATGGAAAAAAAGCGCTACAGAAAGATAACAGCTGGACTGCACAATATCTGTGCCTCAAATACCACGAAGTATCTGAATCGTATATTCCACATACCTCATTAGCTAAATTTAACAGATAGTTTATTATCTGATACTGGTCCAGTAAGCAAATTTTAATTCGGTTTCATTAACTTTGTTAGTATAAGCTGAGAAGCCAATGATATACAGTGAGGCAAAAATAATGCACTGGTTCAGCGACAAGCAATAAGTCTCATCTTCCAGACCACTGTAAAAATGACAATGCCAAAGTAATGAACAGATACAGGAACTGTTATTGTAAATATCATGTCTTAAAGCCCATTTATTCTTATCAAAATCTGCATAATATTCAATTATCCTTTTTATTACAGCTGCGGTTTGGTTTCTATCTCAGTTTCCTTCGCTTATCGTATTCTTTTATCCAAAGACAAATAATGGTCCACTTTAAACCTTTAATAACCGGTTTATAAAATCACCCGGTTTCGTATTACTACTTTTGTCGCAGTTCATGAAAAAAATTACATTCAATTTCAGGAAAACAAGACAAGTTTCAAGAGAGCAGATCAGTACAGATTGCTTGATTAAAAATTAAAAACTTTATCGCTTTTGCTACTACCGAAAAAGTCTTACTCCGAGGAATGACAATAATGAACGGAAGAAGTAAAAAAGCCAAAGAAACGTTTAACAATGAAGATTCAGTGTATAGCTTTGTAATATTAACTGGTCACTGGATCAAATGGAAGCATTTTCTGTGCAAAGTCCTCTTAACTAACAATAAACTTTACTTTTATTTATTCACACGGCAGTGCGCACAAATGGCAGCTATACTGATGAAGCAAGAAATGAAGAATTACAGACAAGTACTAGAAAACTAATACAAATTTTCCCCAAACATGAATACATAAAAGTTTAAATTATGCTCTTATCATCAGTAGCATCTTGACAGCCGATTCATATTAACAGTAAAAGCAAAAAAAATACGAGGTGAGGGATGCTTATTACAGACGATTTATTGTGATGTCAACAATTCATCCCACAATAAGTAGCAAATATCTCAAGCTTTTACAGGCAATTCAAACCGAACAGACTGAGCAAAGTACTTAAATGACTTAAATTATGAATCTTGAACATATTATATATTATTGTCTGGAAGAATTCAATATGCAGTCATGTCAGTGTATTAATAATTCCAATATATACTTTAGAAATTACAGTATTTTTCCTGCAGCAATTTTTTTTAGCGACAATCATTGTTTTCAAATAATTTGTATTGTTCAGGATATTTTTGAAATTGCCAAGCAATTTGTACATTATTTACAAGCTACTGGAAGGTTATGGAAAAAAAAAAAAACAATTGAGCGAGATGCACCAGAAAATAAGTAAACAAATAAAAAAAAAAACAAGGAAATAATTAAATGAAAAATACATGCGAAGGAATTGTGGTTTCGAAACAGTAAAGTTGGAAATGAATTGCCATGTCGTAAAATAATTCTGCACTGATGATAAAGGCATATATGAAATAGTTCACCATGTATAGTCATTTGGAAAAGGGAGATTTTTGGTTGAGCAAGATACACTGTTTAGCAGCAGGTTACGCAAAGTTTATAAAATAAAAGCATATTTGCCAAAAGAAATTACTTTAGAAAAAGGATGCAATGGATCATAATTATCGATAACACACGTTTTGCTCGATCACGATAATAAACTCCACTGTGCGCGGTGTTGTCGACATCGATGATCGGAATATGTCACCATATACAATTTTTTATCCCACACATTCTGCTCTCGCCAGTCCTATTTTGTGGATATAGCACACTGCGCATTAATAGTACCAATACTTCAAACAAGAAAAATTAACAATACATGTATTAGTTCCCGCTTCACCTATTTTAGACACTCATATATCTCAGTTCCATTGCATCTTCACTGCTCTTGAAGAGGTGACAAAGATAATTAATGATCCTGGTACGGGAGTTGTTTGTGATCTTGCTGTAATCCAGGCAACAATACTACCTGCTCCTAACACTATTCACCATCACTTTCCACTTAAATGAATATTTTAAAGTTTTACAATCGAATCTTACGAATGAGGAAGTAATTCTCAGTTAATTAATTGCCCATAAATAAAATGAAGTAATCAGTGAAGCGAGAGGAGAAGTTAGTTTTAAGTGAGACATGAAATCACTCCAATATAAAGTCGTATACTCGCAAATTACTGCTGTAAAAAGCGTGTATCAATAATAAAATTATTTATTGTAATGGGGCAATTTTCATCAATTTTCATTTATTGTAATGGTAATATAAGCTGGATAAAAGTAAGGACATGAGGAAACTTTTTTGTAATCTCCACTATTTTTTTCTTGCGAAAGTCGTGCAGCAATTAAATGAGCAATCAGCTGAGTCAAAAAAAAAGACAGCAGGTAAAATAAATGGTAACAGCCCGAATAAATATTTTCAATAGATTCAGTTGCAAGATTAGTATGTTTTCATGATTTCTGATTTTATTTATTTTCACTCATAAAATATACCCTTATGAAACTCGAAAATTTGATAATAAAACTTAGCGAAACAAACAATTCAGAATGGCGTTTGCCAGAAACCAAAATTTTCTGCAGGTGGTGCAGACATCCAGATCTTTTTTTTTTTTCTTGAAGGTAACACAAATTTTTTAAAAAATTCGATGAACAAAAATTAGAGAATAAGTAGAGGTTTAGGGTAAGACCACGCCTAACAGAAACTCAGCGGAGAATAAATCTGCTTCTCAAGGACTAGATATTTATCGAATTTCTAATGAGGAATATCTAAGCGGGTAAAGAATCCACCCATTTGTTCGCATAAAATTTAGTAAGTTACTTGCTTAAATTTGGTCTGAGGATTAGAAAAAAATCTAATAGAAATTACTGGAATTACCACTGTTGAAAAGAAAATTTTAAAAGCAAATAATAATCTAATTAACAGCAACAAAAAGACTCTTTAAAATTAAGAAAATTCTTCTCATTTTTTAGTTATTTCCTTAGTGCAACTTTGGAGCATACCATCTCTATTCCATTAGTGAAGAAATGTGCAGATTATACTTTTATTCGATGAAGAGATCAAGGAGAACAGAAGAAAAAAAAAATACTGCAGGGAAATAACAAAATTTGTCGTTTAAAAAAGAACAAATCCCACAAAAATTTTTACCCGTGAGGTCCAGTGGTGCGTGAAAAATTTTATCAGCTGCAAACAGTTTTATTATTATTATTAGTTTGTTATCATCATTATTATTATTATTAATAATATTATTATTATTATTGTTATTATTATTATTGTTATTATTATTATTATTGTTATTATTATTATTGTTATTATTATTATTCATTAAGCCCATCAAAGGTCTGTGATTACATAGGTAAAGATCAGAAAAACTGAAAAAAGGATTGGGAAATCTCATGAAAATAGTCGCTTCTTATTATTAGTGAAAACAGTGAAAGAATTGCTTTTTTTTTTTTTTTTTTATAGAAACAATGGAAGATAATGCAGTTATTCCTTTATAATAGGATGAAATAAAACTGGCTGCAACATGAAGATAGGAAAATAGCCAAAAAAAAAAAAGACAAAGTTTTAGAACTATGCCTTTTTTCTTTTTTTCAATAAATTCATGTTTTGAAAACTGAGCGATGAAATGTGCATGAATCTTCGAGATTTGTCTTATAGAAGAAAAAAAACTTTCTATTTTGTTTACTATTCAAAAAATAAGGAAGTGTTTTTCAGTAGGATACTGAATAAGTTTAGATCTAACTTGTATCGCTTGGAAAACATGAGATGGAAAATGAGTACCGTTCTATCCCGATGCTCTCATCTTTTATTAATTGTCTTGAAGATTAATTTTTATGATAGGGCTGGAGAAGCAATGCTTTAAATTTGGTTTGTTTCATTTCAATTGCTAGTTAATAAAAGTGGAAAAGATGAGATCACGTTGTTTAGCTGAAGATGGATAATTTCGGGAGCACCGTTTTTGTTTGCTTCTAGGTATAGCTCTAAGTTATATTTTTCATATGCATCACGGGAAGGCAAATTTTTTTAAACATGGCTTCTCTCTTCTAATTACTTCACATGGTGATTTTGCAGTACTTATGCCAAAATTCACGCTAAATACTCACTTTCTTATTCGAGACTTTTTTTTAAAAAGTATGATTTCCCCATCGACTATTTAATTTTTCGCGAGAAATCTACATTGTTGAATTTATAAGTCTTCCTACAAAGTAGTGAATTTTAAGGGATAAGATTTTAACACCTACTACTTAATTCCACGCCAGTTGTAAAGTAAATTCTTTCTTCTATGGCAAAATATATCCTACTTATTTTAACTTGTTATTAGTAATAGACTTATTAATTCAACAACGCTCACCCTGAAACGTCGATCCCAATAAGTGGACGAAAGCCAATAACGATCAAATGGTGAGTAATAGCCGTAGCGATAAGGATAGTAATATGCGTAACGATAACGTGGATAATCATCATAATAATAATATGGGTATCGGCTATAATACGATGGATAATCATACCTGAAAAAAACCTCATGTATTATGAAAACAATTCAGATATCTTGAGGTACAAAATTGATTTCGAAGGTTTTATTACAAATTCATCAAAGTGATAAGTAATTTTGCGAAGTTTAGGCACTTCATGAAAATTTATGGAAATCCTACAGATATCCTCTGTATCGAGCCCAGTAGCTGTATGGATAATTCCAGTAGCTATATGGATTCAAAATGTAGTCACTGTAATAGTAGCGACGAGGGAAAAAAGTACTGCGATACAGCGGACTATAGTAGTAATAGCGATCGTACCAATAATCGTCGCGCTGCAACTTTGAAGAACTCTTGAGATGAATGAACAATTAAGTGAAATTTACCAAAATACAGGGAAACTATGACGAATTAATTTGAACAGAGTGACGAAACTCTACCTTTACAATTCCTTTAGTAATATAAAAAATGTTTTCAATTTAAAGAGATCTGATTTTGAATCATCACATTCGTCATCTTTTCAAGAAAATCGCATAACTGTTGAAATTAGCATTCTTTAGAAGGACTGGAAACACAATTACCAAATCCCAATCTCTGTAGTAACGATATGGCCATTTTGGTGAATAACGGCTGTACAGGCTGACATCCGGCACTGATCGCGTTCGATAGATCTGCAACATTCACATTGAGTTGATAAAGGGTTGTGAATTCGAACATCAGCAAAAATGTTGGTAACAAAGACAGTACCGAAGTAGTATAGGATGGTCTCAGTACAACAGCGGACTGTGCTCGGACGAGTTCCACCATGGTAGTTCCTTCGGTATGAATTCCTCTCGTTGTACTTAACTTTTCCGAATCTACTAACAATACCGATCCCAATAAAAGCTTTCGTCACCTTAATTGTTTCGTTGTCATTCTACATTTGACCTAGTAAATAATTGAGAACGAAACTCTGTAACAATAAAATGTGAGACTGCAACTGCAAGTGGATCAACAAATACAGTCATTTTTTTTTTGACATCTCAACAGCTGTTCGAAGGGCTCGTCTTGTAAATAGCAGTTCTGTAGGTTCCAACAAATTAACAATGATAAGTTTCCTAGTTCCAACTGTGCTAACAACAGATTGCTTTTTATGCTCATGTTCTTACATTTCTAGGAAGCACTTATTCATACATTGTGAAAGGATGACTAAAACGATTATATGAATGTAGCCATCCGAATCATAAAACTTTCGGTCAGTTAGTAGCATTTTAACATTTCATACAGTAAATAACAAATCTGGCTAGAATTTTTGTTCAAGAAGAAAAAAATCTGATATTATTTACTCGCACTTCAAATTTTCTATTTTTGGAGAAATGATTTCTCCAGATCAAGGAGAGCAAAAATTGAAAAGCAAATAAGCACGAGGAACATTAAAAATATAAGTATGGGAAAGCCCCAGGTGATAAAATTATTTTAATAGTATGTACTGCTTCAAGGTGTTGATCAGCCCAATGTTCACATCGGTGCATTTATCTGGTTGGTCCACCGATTAATGTGTAGCATTGACTTGCTGAATGAGATCTTGAGTTTATTTACAAGTTTTCTCGACTTGCTCTAGTTGTCTAATTGAAGGCAGGATATTGAAATACCAGAACTCTTCTACCTCACTGTTATGATCACACAGCTGAAGCTTAAGTCCTAGTTTCACAAAAATAGTTGCCGCCTCTGCCTGGAGCTACAACTTGTTGTCGTTGCTATCTCCTCCTTCAGAAATAATAGAAACTGTCGATCCGCAAGCATATTACAACGAATCAACATCTCTGACGCAGTCGCTTAATGATAAGTTCACCTGGACCACTAGCGAAAAATATCAGACGGAACAACTAGCTAAACATATTTTTCCAGATTTACCCTGAAGACCAGTCTGCTGAGGAGCAATCAGCAGGATGGGAAATATGCTTCAACGAGAATTTTCGAGAGAATACAGATTGTTCTCGCATCAAAGAGAGAAAATAGGCGCTTTTTATTGACTGTTTTGAAAAAAAAAGTAACTTCAACTATGTCTGTAGTTTAATCTTCGATAAAAAAAAAACAAAGAAATGATCTGAGCACTTCTAGCCAATAAAACCGCACACATTACGCCAATTCATGAACTTGAATGCAGAGGTATTGAAGGTGTCAAATATTCCACTCCTCATTATAAACAGAATTTCCTAAAAGTGGAAATAACCTAAAAACAGTCGAGCAATAGGGCAGCCAAGTCTGTTAACTTGTCTACTTCTATTCATTAGCCTGTCAGTATAATCAATTACCTCAAAATCAGTAGGCATTAAACCGCTCCTGGATACACAGATCTAGTCTTTGTAAAAATATTTTAGCCATATTCCATCGTTTCCATCTGCTAATATTCTCACATGCATATCAGCTATATCATACTTCGGTTCACCCTCTTACTCCCTTCAAATCGCATTCTGACGATGACTTTAAGGCGAAAATTCATAACTTCCGCTTCAGTTGTATACTTCTAGTTTGCATTCCATTTCTCTCTAGTCTCTATTAGGCACAACTCAAATTTATACACTGGAATAATTAGTGCGAGGAGCACGCAGTCCGTCTCTGTTATTCATTTATTTTTAGCGTTACCATATCTCATGTATTGATGCCCAGTTTTCCACATGTTCGGCTTCACATTCCAGTTGTATTACTTCTCGAGAATGCTTCCAGTGCTCTCTCAACAACAAGCTGCTGAAGTATTTAAATTAGGAACACCGCACGTCAATCACTTCCTCCAGCAACAAACCGACTCCTCCCATCCAGGCCAACTTGAGTAGTTCTGTCGAAATAGGCGCGCCGGTATTTTGCGGTCTGCCGATGTCTGGAAATCCACAGCATGAGCTTCAGTTGGGAGTGCCTCTGAATTGGGCAAGGATGGTGCGTAGGAGGCGGTCGGTGTGGACGTGTGCATGCATATAAATAAAAGGGAGATGGACAGACGGAGCTACTCTTCAGTTGCAGTTGTGACGGGTGGAAGTCCGAGAATGGGTGTATTTACCGCTAATTAGTGATATATGCTTGAAATGGCTGCGGCGAGTCACTGTAATTCTAATGGCGAAACAGTTTTATCACTTAGTCATTGTATTTGATCTGTTACGCAATTTGTAATATTTCAAGGGATTCCTGATTCCTTCCAAATAACATTTTGCAAATTTGGTCTCTTCCTTACAGCACTCTGTCTGCTCACTGTCGAAGAATCCTTCTGCGATCGAAGTCAGCCGCACTGATGTGTGAGATTTTTATCCTAAAATGCTACAAAGTAGTAGTTTGTCAACATGACACTTTGCATCAAAGCATATTACTGTTTTTACTACTGTTCATGTACATTCGATCTTCAGCTTTCAGTCCTTTAAACAAAAAATAAAAATAATTTCCTAGCCGTAATATGGATCACTGTAAACGCTTTTGGAGTAATTCTTCTTCCAAGAAATATGAAAGGCAATGTGACGATGTTTTCATAATGAGTATCTCGATAATTTGTCCGGTAACAACCTTTTTCTTTACTTAATTGATGTAGTACTGCATTTATAACTTGTAATATTTATATTTATTTCACTTACTGATCAAATTTCGTGGCACTATGTCTTGCCAGTACAGTAATGAAGTCAGAAATGACCGATGTTGAAATATACGAAAAAAGTAAGAGAAGTAAATGTATCGAATAAGGTGGTGCTTAAAAATTGAGAAGTTGCTACTTCCCTAAGTTGATCAAATCTCACTCCATAAAAATTTTTTGCGGCGAAGAAAAATGGCTATGGCTATAAGGAATTATCTGGTGAGGCTAACTTACTTTCTGGTACTAGGGTAAAGAGCTCAATACTCGTGAAGCAATTCTTTTATTGGCAACTTTCCAACGGTTATTAATCTTGTCCTGCTGGGAATAAGGGGTGGAAACACTGCTACTTGTTTTTACGTTGTAGTTTTTTGAAATATTATTAGTCTTTTACTTAAAAAGTTTCCTTCTAAAGAAATGTAGCATGTTCTCAGGATCCATAATATATATGCTTCATCCAGTTTTGCTCAGATTTGCAGATGAATCCTTACGTGCTTGAATAAAAATTGATGCATTTAGGTTTATCGAGTATTTAGGACATTGTTTCGGTGGGAATCTTGCAGCTGCTTCTAACTTTATATCGTTTATAAATTCTGTTGATTTTACTTAACAAGTTGATCAAACAGGCACGGTGAAATTATGCAGGTATTTTTTTTTTTTGTATAAAAATATCTATTTATCGGTTGTGGATCTTCAATACGCTATGTACTTTAGTGATTGTCTATAAAATTGCCATGGGTTCGACACAAGTTTTTTTCATATTTATTAACAGGGCATTTTCTAGGAGGAGTAATTGTTACAGTGTCTACATGTTTGAAATGTGGTATAAGCCTCTGTTATTATTTATCTTTAGGTGTAGGAACTTTTGTTTGCACGAAAAATCATTCATTTCAGTGAACTATAATTTTCACAATTTGAAACCAATGTATAACTACCGAGTAATTTGAATTCTTCTGAAAGTTTTATCAAAATGAAATTAATCTCCGGTTTTACGCGCTTTACTGGTTCCAAAAAGAAGTAATGCTTTTGACGGCATTGTTTATGGAACACGTTGTCATTGACTTTGTGCAAGGCTACCAAAATGAAATGCTTTCTTTATCCATAAGATTGATTGTAAGTAATTGTATTTTTATTAATTCTGTTTTACAGTCCTGTGGACTCATTAACTCTTAATTATACCGCAAGTAGTTTAATTTTAAAGATTCATGACGGGTTAAGCTTGAAGTATTGTGCTGAGAATCATTTCTGTTGTTAGTTTGGAAGCGGCTATACTATATGAGTAAGATTGCGATTTTGAAGTTCCTTGCGAAAGAAGCAATTAGCAAGTTTGAACAGAGTCTTTTGTAACGATTTTTCGGTTGTTGGTCATGAATATTTTAATATTACTAGTAAATTCAACATTCGTTCTCATAAATGGGAAAATGCTTTTAGTACACTAAAGAGACTCTGTCCATTCCTTTACAGCATGGTGCATTGTTGTCTGTTTCTTCGAGGAAGTTTATGAGGATTTTTTCTTTTTGTCGTCAAGGAATGCTTCAATTGAGCCAAGAAATGCAAAGTGCTTTTAGAAAATTATGATAATAAATAAATCTTTTATACACCCTCAGTCTTTCGACTAGTCTTTCTTACTCTCAGTATTATTTTTGTGGCATCAATGTTGATAGTAGGAAATGAAACGTCCATTTTTTTTTCTCTCAAAAGGAAATATTGCCACCTGTAAATAATAACGAGTAGAAGGGGTCGAAATCATTACTATTAGCTGCCGCTAATTTAAAAGTTAAAGCGAAGGTCCACAGCAACTGATTCACATGTAGTTTACTCTCTTTCAAGAATTAATTGGCATACTTTTATTGTTGGAGTTTTCAGAGTTCATAATAATAATCATCCGTACAGTTATTTAATTCAAATCGTTTTAATAAATTTCAGGAAAATCAGTATCAGAATCAAAACCTATTATGTTGGGGTGTTATTCCGATCATCTGAAATTATTTTGTTTGTTAGTTGTAATTATATTAAACTCTCCATGTTATTGTTGCAGTTTTGTTGGTGTTCATTGGTTAATTTCGATAAGTACTTCAATATTTTTTAAGGCGTATTTCAAAACTGTAAGACTTGTATCGTATCACTCTAATTTTGTTGAACTAAACATAACTTTTATTTTTTGTTGTCCAATAAATGTTTGTTTATTGATTAGATGTTAAAATTCAAAAAAAATAAAAACGAAACGAACAAAAGCATTCGATGAAGGTTTTGATTTGAAATTATAAATTTGGAAATTGTTTTTTAAAATGTTGTGTTATTGTATACGGCTTATTCTTACAGTAAAATATATGCTCTTCGCAAAAAATTTTCTTTTGTTGTCAATAAATATTTTAATCGCAGTTGAACTAACATTTATAAATTTGTGGTCCCAGAACCATGATGAGCCTGTGTGCGTATCTCCAAGATATTTTTGAGGATGCATTTGCATGACTTCAGTAAGTTTCCTAGCTTCAGCTCTATATGAGGATATGAGTGGCCTCCTGAGGTGGATTTAATTTTTGTTTTGCAGTGCATTAATATTGCATTGCAACGATCGGTTGGTATCAGTAAGAATTTATCTTTTTTATGGGCTTAAGCGCATGAGGAAGCTTAATAATTTGATATCGTAATGTTACTTGTACTAATAAATTTTCAGGACCTGGTATGATCATTCCGTAACTACTCGAATGATGATGCCCGGTAGTCGTGGTATTTTACCAGCACAGTCAAAGTGCTACAATATAACACCTGGTTTCTGCCCGCAACAGGCATTCCGACCTCCAACTACACTTGTAGTATCAAATAACCGGTCGTCAGTAAATACAGCTGCTCCTTTTACTCCTACTTGTTCAGCTACTAGCAATGCTACAGACCTCTTAAATCTCTTACATGCTGTATTTTTAAATAATACCATTACTAATAATGAACCGAGGTCGAACAATGAGCAGCATTACTGTTCTTCATTACCTACAGTGTCCAATAATGGTTCAGTGTTTACTAGTGTTGCTAGCTGCTCTTCAACTGCAACCAGCAATAACTATCAGTGTAATATTAATTCGGAAGGTAATAGTTGCACTAATTATAACAGTAACGTCACTATTCAACCTAACTGTCTGGTCGGTGCGGATATTGATAACACCGGTGTTTTCTTCGACAGTTCAGGCACATTTTCTGCTTCGGTACAAGAGATGCCGTTTTACATTAAGAGGCAGTACTCGAGGTAATATTAATGGCTACCTTTCGTTATGTAAGAGTGTAGTGTTGTTATATTCAAGTAGTGCTTAACTCTTGATTTTGATTAATACGGAATATACGTTTTGGTGCCATATTAATACGATATCTTAAAACACGTTTTCGAGGTGTGATTTGAAATTTTAAAATTTCCCAACATGTCTTTTTATCTTTTTTTATGTTGTCACGAAATGAAATTTTTTTGTTTAGAAATGTTTCGAAAGCGATATATTTGTAGCTTTGCATATGAAAACGGTGTGTCTGCTGGACTTGCTTCGCTGACTAGCAATTTAGTTGATTTTGCGTGTCAGTATCGCTTCTCAACAGCAGCTGTGGAACAACGTGCTTTACATCTCTGTTGCTGTTCACCAAAACAACTATCATATTATCACCATGGCGGCGAGCACTCATCGTCCTTAAGAGATGTAGAACAGAATTTCGAAGGTTCGATTACTCGTCGAACGGTAAGTGTTTTTATTTTTAGATATTTCAGCGTTTTTTAGTTACGCGATTTTATCAATATAGCTCATCGTCAGCATCCGATAAAGCGCCTTTTCATTAAAGATTACATTGGTATATATATATATATATATATATATATATATATATATATATATATAATAACCTGGAGCTAGACTAGAAATTTGTTCAAGTGAAGTCAAGTTAGTCCTGAATCTTCAGTTTTGTTTACTAACATTGTAATGTTTATTATTTGCAGCCTTTAGTAGCCCCAGTACGACTATCACCCCGTAATGAGCCGCTGACACTGTTTTTCACTGACAGATACGTCTTCAGCAATCATTACTTATGTCAGCAACTGTGCATTGATGGAATGAATTTCATTTGCACAGAACAATATTACATGTATTGGAAAGCTAGTAAGTTCCTTATTTTTCATTTAAAAACAATATGATTGTTGTTTTTATGCTACATATTTGCCATAGTGTATCGCGAGACAGTTGTTATGTTTACCCTTAAGGTTACTCAACTGGCCTTTTTTTTTTTCATTTTTTAGAGTAGCAGAAGCAATTATTTTTGATATCTAATGATGTGGTTATAAATATATAAATATGTAAATGTCGTCTGTACGTGGTAATGTGGTGCGTGACTGGAAGTTGGTGGGACTTACTGCATCCTTGGCTTTTCTCCAGCCTTTTAGTAAAGCATTAGTTCAGTAAGTTGTTATGATGTGCTTTGTTATTTTTCCAGCTTTATTGTTGTAAGTACTGTGAATGGTAAATGACTTATCTAGTATATTTCAGGGTTGTTCCATGATGAAGATACAGCAATGGCGATAATGGCTAGTCGTGATCCAAAACAAATGAAAATACTTGGAACAAAAGTGAAAAATTTTAGCCAACCAATTTGGGACAAGTTTTCAACACAGGTCATGGCAATTGCCAATCAAAGAAAGGTAATTTTATTTTTTTACTGATGATTTCATTATCATTTCGTTTAATGCTTTCTAGCGATCCGTTCGTCGTGCATAACACGTGTACACGAAAAGTTCTTATTCATGTCTTGTTATTAAAAAAACTTGTAATTTACAAGAAAACACAGGTTTCAACAGCTAAATTTAGAAGTTCCAAATGATGATGATAACCAACTGTCAACATTGTAATAATTATGTTTGTTTTATCAATGTAAACTGGTGTTCACTTACAAGAGGGCTTTTTCAGTACGAGCAGAACAAAGATCTCCGACAAGCACTGTTCCGTACAATGTATACAATTTTAGTGGAATGTAATCCCCGAGATCAGCGGTGGGGTATTGGACTAGGGATGGATGAACCAGATGCTTGTGATCCACAACGGTGGCGAGGTTTGAATTTATTGGGCAGGCTGTTAACTCGAATTCGTGATCGAATGGCTGAAAATGTAATTTACAGAAATGAGGTGTGTTGTGGCTTTCACTTAATTCCGTATTCAGAGCCAATCTACTAGTTTATTTCGTTTCCAGTATTTCTTTTTAGGTTGTTGAAGCTCAGTCGATTATACACTTCCGAGGTTTTTTTGGGCAGAACTGAGTAAATCGGCGAATATAACTGCTAAATTTCGATAATCTGCGAAGGATTACTTTTACGACAACATGTACCTTTGTTTTCGGCATTACAAACTTCTAGCCTGGTTAGAATCAGTCTCCGTATCATCGTTTCCGACTTATGGTAATATGTTGTTTCCGTTCTGTCATATTCGTATTCTTCGGAGTAGCACACTCTGGCCTCAGTTTGTTAACTGCTGTTTAGAGTTGATTTTATCGAACAAGCCTCCCATGAGATCACTCATATTTTAGCAAACAAAAGTAATTTGGTAGGAGGTAGTGTCTTAGAATGAATGAAGATTCTCCATGCCTATAAAAGTTGCTTTTTCTGTAAAAAAAAGGAAAAATAAGCAGCCAACAAACAAGATTATGGATGAACTCAAAATTTACTTTTCTTATAAAAGGTTTTGCATAAGTATCATCATTTCTGTGGGTGTAGAACCAACTTCTAATTTGAGATTTTAATGGTCTCCCAGTTCGTATTTCTTTTTCATATTATTTTCATGTGCTTTCAAAGAAAGATGTACACTCACATGTAGTGCCTTTTTGCTTTTTGGTGGGACCATTGTTCTCCCGTTGTTTAGCTGGCGTACTTTTGTTTCAACATTTAGAGCTAATTTAAATAAGTGCTGACTTAGAAATCGATTTCACAGTTAAAAAAAAAAAAAAAAAAAAAAAGTGCTAAGAATTGTGGAAAAAATCATCACGGAAACGACAGAAGAAAATTCATAAGACAGGATGTAGAATTAATTTAATAGCTGTAACTCAGCGTATTTATTGAGTTTTTAAAATTTCTTATTGAGATATTACAATTCTTATCTCTATCGGAATCTGCTCTTAATTTTTAATTAAATAACGTGTGTTCTTGGTCGTAATGGTAAGTACCTCTTAGTTTTATTTAATGATATCTATTAGAAGTCTCACGATTTGATTTATTTGAAAAATAATGAACTCAATACTGGGCCACTGGTGTTATTTTCAGTCCACTATCCATATAATATTTTCGTTCTCAGGAAAAAATTTTTAACGGCTTTTCTGAGCCTTACGGCCTTTTGTGTACATATCTCACAATATTCATGTTTATCTCTATAGCTCGTGTCGGTTATCTGTCACTTTTTCGTACTATGTTGCTAATTGATCAGGGAGATATTTTTTTTTTCCAATATTTTCGCAATCAGTAGTCAGTTTTCATCAAGTGATTGGATATAGTCTTAATGAGATAGTTTACATCATGGATGATATTTAGCTGTGGCAAAATTTTCCTACTGTGCCTGGTACGTCCTTAATTCAGTCTAACTTTCTTTAAAAGTTTTCTACCGTATAATTTTTCTATTTTTTCTTTCTTACGTGCATTAATTCGGTGGTATAGATTACTCCATTTCTTTTTCTTTAGTATGTTGTTGTGGATTAAAGGAAATCTTGCCTCATACATTCCCCTCTCACCCCTTCGCCCTCTTCTCTCCATAACTAAAATCATTAGCGCTCTGACGTTTTATACCACTATTACCATTTCATTATGTTCCAGTGTTGCTTGATTTTTTGTAGCTTTATTCTTCACTCTTAGGTACAACTCTTCAAATTCTTGTTATTCCACCTTAGACAAAAAAAAAAATTTACCGAGTGCCTCTTTTTTATCATGCTAAGAGTACGCTGACATATGTTTGTACAGTAGTTATCTGGAAAAAATATACATTGAGCTACCATATTTCCCTGGTATCTAGACAAATAACGGACTTAATATAAGCTCTACGAATTGTATGAGTCTTTTCATTGCTTGCTTGTATATGTTTTTTTTTCTATTTGGTTTTGTGGGCAGAAATTATGTTTTGCAATTTTTTTATTACTCTTCCGATATATANTATATATATATATATATATATATATATATAATTTGAGTAGATTGATGGTATTCTGTACAACTGTTTGTTAACTGCAGCTGAAAAGAGGTAAGTGGTTTTGGATATAGAAGTAACGAGATTCCAAAATGTTGTTTTTAATGTCGATTATCCCGGAAGAAGTTATTTAATTAGTATTGTTATTCTGTACATGATTAGTAGTGTTGGTAAGACATACTTATTAAATGTTATTTTTGTGCTTTTATGTACAACATACTGTAGAACAATTGTTTTATATTTTTGCTTTGTTGCTATTTTTGCAGACCTTTATGTTGCGCTACTTGCATCTCCTCAAAGCACTCTTTTTTCGTGGTATTTTAAGTTAATTCTATTGGTCCCTTACGCAACACATCTGAAGTACGGATAGATTTGCTTTATAAGCGTCGGATTGGAATTTTAAATGTTTTTTTTTGAAACTCGAGTTTGCTAATGATACATTTTCACATGCAACATCATGTGGTTCACTTCCGATATTATGGTGGCAGCTAACTTCATATGCTCTATGACATGTTTGAATTTGTAGACGTCTTTGCATTCCATTTTAATAAGAAATTATTCTTGTTTGCATGGGTTACTGTTACGCAAAGTTTTAGTTGACGATGAATGGTTTTGGCTTTCTGTTCTAAATTTATTTCTCTCTTGACATTAGTTTACCTCCATTTTCCGATTTAGTGCATTTGTTAATACATATGCATGGCATTTCAAATTTCCCAGTTTTTTTTATTATAGATGTTTTAAAGCGACACCGCTGTCTTTGCGGGAATGTACATACTTTTTTTTAATGCTTAAAAAGTCCTAGTCTGCCATTTCTGTTTTCAAGAGGGGCTATATGGTATTGAATGTAGTAAGTTGTAAGAATGGAACACTGCTAAATGAATTGATTATTTAAAGAAAAATATAAGTTGTTTGCAAGCAGATTTTGTTTAATTTCTCGATAATTTCTTTTAAGATGTAGTAACAAATTACAAAGTGAAGTGTTACGTATAAGAGTAGTAAGTAGGACAGATTGCCGCTAGAATTACACCTCAAATTAAATGAGTTAAAGTTAATTTAATTTATCAGTCTGTAAAAGGATTAGTATTTTTACCCTACTTTTTGTGTGTGCATATAAAACCATCTAAACAGTGAAATTGGAAGAGAGGTTTCCCTGATTAGTCCATATCACATCATTGGTTTGCAACATTACTTGCTTGCATATTTCCTCTTTTTGACTCATACCAACCTACTAAATTACACTTTTTGTCTTTTTCTTTAACAAGTGTTCTAATTTCAAGTGAGATAATAAGTACATTGCCGATTTCAAATAATTTGTCATTTGCTTTATATGACTAAACAGGCAGTTAATTTTGATCTCGTCATATATTCTTAATTAGTGATGATTTTCCTAATATTCTGTACATCAGTTTTCCTCTAAATTTTGATCACATATTATAGTAAGTACCTCTCAGTTTCCATGTTACTGGTGGTGAAGTTATCATCCGCTTATTAAAGTTTCCGGATTTAAAATATTCGTTGGAACTTGAATTGTGCGGTCAGTTATTCTAATTTTGTTGTATTTATGTAATAGCTTTTTCACTACTTGGTATGGTTTTATGCTTTATAATTACAGAAATATTTGTTTTTAATTTATGTTTTATGACTTTGTAAACTAGTAGTAATTTGGTGTTTATCTGTAAAATCAGTATCATATTTTAATATCCATTTCTGTACAGTCAGCTGATGAATGTTTTTTACTCAAAATTATATTACATATGTAAGTTTACCAGTATCAGTAGCATTTCGCTGCGCATAAACGCACTGCCAATTTTATCCCGTTGCACGTTCCTACATTGAATACTTTGCAGTGAAAAGATATTAAGTGAAATGGCTGCAAAGTAAAAATTTTCCACAGTGCATTTTAGCCATATATTTGAGTCTGTTCAAATGACTAATTCAACACGAATGCTGAGGATGAAATCTTGGCTTTCCCTTCAATCTTATTGTTTTCACTGTGTTTGAAAATGAAAATGAATAATGAGGCACGTCCGAAACATTTCATCCATTGTACGAAAAATGAATGTGGTGCTACAGGAAATGACATGGTACTTCTACTCGATTAAGGCATGTCGTTATTCTTATTTTTTGTCTGGTGTAATCCTCAATAATTACGATTTACGATTCCTAAAGACACTGTATGCACTTCATATTTGAATTTCATTCACTTCGAATTATACGACATACATGAGAGGCTGTATTCGGCAGCTGTAATGTGTTCTGTGTCCTTGTTCTTCAGTAGTACTGGTTTTGGTACAGTCTTTGAAGTTTACTGTTTATTTTTGTGAACATTTTTGTTGTTAGTAGTAACTCCATTTTTTTTTTCTGGATGGAACCGTAGAATTGCGAGGAAGCCATAGGTAAGGTTTGGACAGAGGACCTCGTGAATCGGGGTTTCTCATATTGCTGAAAGTAATGTCCTGAGATATTTTGTAAGGATTCTACTACAAAATTATATGTATATATATGCGGAAGAATATAGCAGGTGAATTGTGCATTAATTGGGGACTATAGAATAGCCGTGGATTTCTGCTGATGAACAAATGGCTGCTATTAAGGAGCATATTCAAAATACTGATTGAGAATTATTACAAGCAGGGCACAATCTAAAAGCTTAGTTGCAGGTCTAGTTCTAAACCGTTTTGCTTGTTGAGTGTTAGTATTTCTTAAGTTTGGGTGAGAACGTCATTTTTAATGAAAATTAGTTATTTAGTGGCAAAATTAATAGCCTCTGTTTTATAGGTACTAAGAAGTGAGGCGCCGGCAGCTATTGTACTAGTATGTTTAAGACTTCTCTAACCCCCAGTTCTTTTAAAAAGGTTCTGTCAAAAAAAAAAAAAAAAAATAACAATAATAATGTGCACTTTTTAGTGCTGAAAATGAACAAGCAAATTATTTACAAAAAATGTTTACAATGAATGGTTTGAATATCGTTATGTAAGTTCCTGACTCTTTCTTCGTACATGTCGTCTTCTTACTCCTTCCTTACAATTTTCCAAAATTTCGATTTTGTTGAAAGCCTTTTTAGCCTTCCTGAAGTTTAATATTGCTAGAATGATATTGAATAGGATAATAACAAATAGACACTGAAATGCTGCGGTTACTCCTTTCATAACATTTGTGAGAAACTTTTAGCTGAATTTGAAGTGCGGTTAAAGCGATAAATTGATAAAAGGAAACAAGTTTAAATGTCTGGGTAACAAATCCAAAAGTTTCACTATATCCTGCTTTAATTAATACAGGATGAAACGAAAAGTGAAAATAGTTATCATATATCTATGATACTTTATTTTCTGTCTAGTCATATAGTCATATAGATGTGTTGCATTTCAGTACAGTTATTACCAGGACAGTGGAGTGTTTGCTAAGATAGTATTATTCATTCAAAATTCTAATTATCTTTCCTCGATACGGTAGGCCTATTAGATATATGATGTGTTATTTTGCAGCGACTGTTGTCGATATAAAGCTAAAGAATTTTTGAATTCTATGCCGTCCTGTTTTCTCTGCAGTAGATTGATAGAAACTGTAGCAGAAGAGATAAATATGGGACATTCAGGAGCTTCAAGAAGAGAGTAAAGACAACCTATGCCATTTTTCATCAGTTGTTTTCAGCACTTATTCTGGAAAATTTCTATCACACTGAGTTCCTTTAAATTTATTTTTAGGTAAGGAAAAATCTCAATATATTGGGAATTCTAGAATTTTTGATGATTCATGACCTCATTTTCCAGCAATTCTTAGCTAAATAGGCCTACCGTATCGAGGAAAGATAATTAGAATTTTGAATGAATAATACTATCTTGGCAAACACTCCACTGTCCTGGTAATAACTCCAGTTTCGATATAAGATTTATTCATTAAATAAATAATCGAAATCCATTGCATACGTAAATCCGACATTTACAGATTCAGAAAAATCACCCGATTAAGCATTATCACAATAAAACATTCTGTGTAGATTTTTTTTTTGGAACTAGCAGGTTTTGCAAATGAAAAGAACTTAGCATGTACATTTCTGGAAATTAAGGCGGCTAGAGGTGCACTGAATTTAAATTTGGAATATCATGAATACCCTCTTTGGGATAAGAGATTTCTAGTTACTGCTAGTTATGCCAAAATAAAAAATTAGGAACGTGTGATCTAGTTGCGATTATTGCTGACTTTCCCACATCGATTACGCATCTGTATTCGACTAGTAATTAACAGTAACAACTTGTTTTCTGTTTTCCTGATAACTTCAGCGAAATGTAACGGAACCGCAATTGGAGGAGGAGATGTTTTGTTTCTTTTTTGATGGACTTGAAAGAAAAGGAGTGCGGTGGAAGTATTTGTAAACTTCAGCTTAAAATGCTCGCATTTTTTAGTCCTTCATACAATCTAAGTCGCATTCTTGGGTAAATATGTAATAAGATCTGAATTTAAGTGGTATTTCGAATTCATTGCTCACCAATAGAGTTATCTAATGTCTTGAAATAGATGTTTTTTAGCTGAATTTAGATTGAAAACAATGAAATATTGTAATGAGGTACAGATATAAAATAAATTCATGACTAGAAGGACGATTAAATTTCGAATTTATTGAAATATGTTTTCCATCATACGTAACAGGCTATGTATAACATGCTCAGTGTAGTTATTATTATTAATTTGACTAAAACTTATCCAAAGAAACTCCGTTTCGTTTTAATGTGACATCAAGTGTACTGTGCTTTTTAAGCAAGTTTTCATCTTTTCCACGTTCGTTTTCGCTTGGCAAACCTTTCATTAAATTTGCTTTTTTCAATTAATAAAAACTAAATCATGTGTTTTATTAGCAACTGCTAAAGCCTAAGGATCTCCTTGAATTAGTTTTGAGAGTACAGTGTATGATGATCTTTTTTTTTTAACTGGGTGTTTTGTAAACTGCTTTAAAAGTCAGCAGAGTAAATCCGAACAAGCAGTTACAGTCATCTAACAAGAATAAAGACGCCGATTGCGTAATATATTCACGATAACATTTGTTATCTAAAAAAATGAACAAATACGTAATGAGCTATGTTCCAGTAATCGGTGAAAAGTGGAAATCATCACGTTCGAAAAATGCGGGACGTCATGTACATATCGTTATCGCATCGAAATTCAGAAGCACTGCGATCACGAAACAACAAAAGCAATTTATTAGAGACATATACTATCAACTATAACTGTATTTCAGCATTTTGTATTGAGGGAAAAAAGAAACTTAAGACTATCGTCGGCTTACAGGGTGAGGTTGCTGTACAATCAAGCGAATGCGTAGAAATAACGTCGAGCACCATAACGTCCTGAAGATGCTTAATAATACTACGTGATAATCAGTACTGTTTTGGATACCATGAAAGATCATCTAGTCTGTAGTAAGCTTTTCTCGTTATATATATGATATCCGACGAGATGCTTCCCAACTCTATAGCTTACGCATCTTTCAACAGATGGCAAGACTTCAAGAAAACTTACCAGCAGGCAAATACACATCAGTCCAATCCTTTCCTTTTCTAGAAATTGCTGAGGGGACAATCCAGAATCGATCCAGTGTTCCAAAATCAACCAGACCTGTTCATTAAATGTAGTTCAAGTGCAATTTAAATCATAGTTCAGAAAAATGTGGCTAAAGTTTCTTGTTAATTATTCAAAACGCTTCAGCTTTCTTTTACTTAATAACTGCTGTCCTGACGTGTAATATTTACCTTCCTTATACATACGTATCGCTCGTTTTACATTATTGCTGTCCAGATGCCACGGTTTCCAGTTATTCCATAATGGTCGGTCATAATTTGGGTCACGATAGCGACGCCAGTAAGTTGGATTCAACCAGTCCGTATACCACTTGTAGCGTGACCTGGAACTAAGAGGAATACACACAAGAAGATTTGTTTTCTGCACAATACCTTTTACTTCCTAAATTTCAATGGAAGTTCCAAGGAAACATTTCCATGTAATAAAAGTAGAAAAAATTCGGAACGCTGAAGAAACAGCTTGTGTTAATAACGGAAGGATAGATAGAATAGAAGCTCGAAACTAATTACCAAAAAGCAGGGTATTCAAATCCTAGACTTCTTGGGATTGGGTCAGTATTGGCATATCGGCGCGCTGCAAATCTGTAGTCTTGCCAGTATAATGGAGTATCAAAAAACATACGGTCGTGGTAATAATCATCCAGCTATAATTTCAGTAAATTATTCTTAATTATTAAATGCCAAATCCAATCATAAGGATTAAAATAAGAAGTGAATAATGAACAAACCAAATCGTAATCTCGTCGATACTTGAATAATGTAGATGGACGATATCGATCACCAATATGGATGTCATCTAAATTTGGCACTGATGCCACTCTGAAATCCACAGCAGATTTCACCTTGAAAATATTGTAACACAAAAAACAGCTTCAATTTTTCTCAAAATAGAAAGAGAACCTGGTAAGAGTGGCTACATCTCCTCTTTCAACAGACCGTTCACGTGGTAATGTAACTGCTGATCGTGCTCTGAACACTGGGAAATTCATTTCTTATTCATGCAGACTTCTCCAGTATCTTTGCTTCAAACTGAATGCAAGTAGAACTGGCTTGCTAAAATTATTTGACAGACTTTTGCTTTGTACTCGATAAAAAAATTAAGGATGTTGTATAAAACTGCTTGTGTTCATGACATTTTTATGTCTATCCTATTACGAAAGCAAAACGAACTGTACATGTTTATGTCCGCATTGAATAGTTCCTTTTTAAAAGTGTTTCTGCTTCCATGACGACAAATTTAAATTTGTTTCTGCTAATAAGCTGTTACTCTAACAGACGGATATTAAAAAAGGTAGTATTTAGCACCATAATTTGCAAAACTATCTTAAAATTTGCGGGATGTGACAGAGTGTACCGCAGGAACCGCAGAAACTCGAACTTCGAATATATCTAATGCAAATTGCACACTATTTCGGAGATCCAGACATGTAACAGATGAAGGAAAGGAGCTGCTACACTACTTTGAAAAGAAAAATGCAGAAGTTATTTTGCGGAACTGAAATCTGTGGAGACCGCAAGGGAAAATTATTGACAATAAAGTAGCAGATAGTTTCTAAGCGTAAATCCGTACTCTTAATCTTCTTCACTGTTCTTCTTATTGGAGGCTTTGATTAAGATTTTGGAATGGAAAAAGAAAAAAAATCTCAATAATTGAGAAATGAACCAACAAAGAAGTTCGATTAATGCGTACTACCTACCACCTTGTATTTTTTACTCTTGTAAGCGATTTCTAAAAAGCGATCAAGTGAACTGCAATTTAATATAGCAAGAATTTTCGGCACAGTAATAAAACATGCTTCCTTCTTATTAGCTCGACTTACGTTGTGCGCTATGTCAAAAACCCAGAGCTGAGAAGCTGAGAGAACCAAACTGAGCTGTCGATGAATGAATAAAGTTGTATTAAAGGAGAAATGAAACAGAAACATTTGACAAACTAGCTTTGCGTATTAAAGGGAAATGTTCAAGAAATACACATCTGATTTACGCCTACATTACCTGCTGCCCAAAAATCCATCTCTGAGGTTTACGATGATGTGAAACAATGCGAAATACGACGATATGAAAAGCTTCAGGCTAGGACCAGGTAGTCTGAATGATTAGCAGCCCATCCCTCTCTTTTATCCTCTTCTTAATTCATGGTATATACTCAATACACTCTCACTCACAGCTGTCCACCGGTAGCCCTGTGTTTTTCCTTTAAAAAAAGCATTTGAAAGCTGTGAATGTAGAATTTTTTGATTACATAATTAAACTAAAGTCTAACATCTGAGTTATCTCGCTCTACCTGCTCTAGCTCAACTTTAATGAAACCGCAGTAAGTTGAATATTTTGAGGGAGTCTGGTGATAATGTGACAGAGTGTTACTACAACGAAACTCTGGAACAGCAAGTCAATGGTTCCCTTCCACTACTTCATCCCTTTGTGAGTTTCAGTGCAACATGGGTATAGCGAGGCCACGTGCCACATTTCAGCCGTTTTGTGCAACAACAGGACGTGAAGTTCGAGGCAGGAGCATGCGCAGGTAAAGCAGACGAATTAGCTTTATATATTGGAGAAATACGTGCTTACTTATTATATCCGACTTAGCGTGCACCGGGTTTGTTTTGTTGAGGAAGATTACTTTAGTGGAACCAAAATAGCTGGGCGAACATACGACTGGCTTTACAGTAACATCTTGTTTAATAAAAGTTTATCTTTAGGATGTACTTTATCAACCGAAGTTATTTGTTCATTCTGTTCTTATCAATACTTCCTTTGTTCTCTTCAAATACCAGCTATTCTCTGATGCTGTACTGACTGCTGTTGGTGATGGCTGCATTTTCTATCAACATTTTTGTTTTGCTGAAGATAACTTAGAGAGCCGAAACAGCTGCTTCACATCTACTCTTCATGGGCTATGATTTCACTTGTAAGACGGAGTAATACATTTCATGCTCCAGCAGTCAGCACACCTCGATAAACTCATTTTATTTATGTTTCCTCAATCTCCCATGCCTTTCTCTTTTCTGCCATGTCATTTCCTTTCATTATTTCATCATCGTCCCTCTTCGTTAAGTTACGAGTGATATTCCTGTTGCAAACATTTTAGAAATGGCTCAAACGAATCCTCTTGCACATTTGCATACCCTCAAATCCTTTGGAACAATAAAATCGTTACCTTCTGTCTCTGAATTTTCTTATTCACTGCAAGAATGTGAAAACTCCATTTGAGAGAAAACGAAAGCGTCAGGTCGGGGAAAGAACGATATCTCAAGAAAGCATGATGTTCGACTATGAAAGGGAATGTAGAATCACGTCTGTTTTTTTTACGGAAAAAACTTCCCAAATTACTGACTTTTTCTATCTTCTTCATTCCCGTCATTTTCTAACTAACATTTATTTGAACAATTCCGCACACTCCTCCTCCATCTCACTTCACTGTGATCCGAACAATGATTCATTATTATTTACTAATGCTTCAGACAGAAGTTCGGCCCTGGTTAAACAAGTAATCGCATTACACAAATTACACATACACTACATATTTCCCAAGCAGCGAAAATTTTTACTGTAGATAAATGGAAACTGAAAGCATTTCTTCATGATGGAGGTAACTATCATGAAAAATTTCCGAAGCTTGTGGATGAGAAGAACTGAAATTGTAAAATGTTAGTCTCAACAACTGTTTTACACTTTCTTCAGTATCTTTAATCCATTATTAAAATTCGTATTCTTTATTTGGGCGAATCCAACACCAACTGCATTGACGAGGATCTTGCGTGCTTCGTTACTTTGTCCAAAAAAGAAATCATTGTCCAGAATTTTTTATCTGTAAATGTTCCAGATAATGTTCTCATTTCAGTGCTTTAATTATTAACGTAACTCAATGAAAGTAAGCTTATTTATAGTAAGGTATCATAATCAAGTCTTTCTTTGTGAAAAGTTGAATACGCTAGTAATTCTACCATGATGTATTAAACTTCTTAATGAAGAGGCCTTTGCTTAATTACTTTCAACAGTACACTACCTGATTATTTTGTCACGTCACAAAAATCTCTTAAAAATTCTACAGTTTCATATCTAAGAAAATAGGATATATATATATATATATATTTTTTTTAGAGTATCCAGATAGTAATTTTTGCGATTGGCTTTTGTCCGACTGAAAACTTTGCATAGAAATTTAATATTTCTTCCACTGAATGCTGCTTAATTTTTTTTAATCTAAGTTTTTATGATTGGCCTAAAGTTTACGACACTTTTTTTTTTTTTTTATAAAAGGAGAGTAATCTGGCTAATTTCTCCAGCAATCAAACAATAATTGCTGAGTGCTGACGAGTCCACAGGAGCGAATATTACTTCAATGTTACATGTGAGTCATTAAATATATCGAAGTTGAGAATGTAACTGAACCATGGTTGAATCCGTTTGCGGTATCTGCTGTGATTCCCTTTTTCGATGCTGTTATTAGCTTACCTATGCATCACTCAGAAAACTTTAAACAATTCTTCATTTTGCTCATTTCACTACACAAGCGTGGGTAAAGGTAGACGAATCCAATTATGTTTTAACCAGTGTACTGCTATCAGTAACAGTTAAGGTTGGACTTGAACGCTTATAAAAAAGGGACTAGTGTACCTGGAATGGTTCTGCATGGAGTATGAGAGCAACACTAAATTTTATTACCTCTGTTTACAAACAGAGCTTTGTAAAGATACTAAATAGTATCTATTTTGTGGCTGTTGACTGATTTTTCTGGCTGATGCGATTCAGTGATATTAAAAGAATAGTGAATTTGCAATATTTCAAGAATTCCATATTTATACTGAAAATCAATCTTCGACCATTCGTATAAATAGCTAACATTTTTTCACTGCCTTCTCTCTTCTTTTCCAGAAGTCTTTCCCCTTATCACCATTTACTGCCCTTATCAACTCTTGAAAGTTACTTGTCTAAGAAATTTCTTATAGTGGGCTTAGTTGCATTTCATAACTTCAAAAACCTGTATACCTTTGCAGTAGTACTTGCGAAATGTGGAGAGTACGTGACATCCCTAAGCCTTCCTCATGCTTCGAAACATCTAGCTTAATACTTAGCTACTATTTACTTATTCCGAGGAAAGGAGGACAGTGGAAGAGAAAGGGGAGGATTATTGAGCGACAAACTGTACATTAAGTCTGGTTTGGATTGTATCGTTGAAGGAAACAGCGTCAGCATCAGTGCACTGATATCTGAGCAGCCCGTCTCGACCGTTCATCATCCCTGTCTACTCAGGTAAAAGATTCATCATTCTGGTGCTGTGCTTCCCTCTTATCCTTTCCTAACTTGACATAAAAATTAATGCGCATGTACACCTGCATGTATCATAGTTCAGTTCCAAAATATAGTATGCACAAAGTGTTTTTAATAAAATTCAATGAATTGAAAATTTCTACCTCACTTTTTTTGTTAGTTCTTAAAAATAATTTTAAGTTGTATGTCTCCAATGAGTAGAATAGATACAAATTTATAGCAAACCTTTACTTATACAGATTTTCTTTTCAAATCGAGGATGAAAAGATTTTCTCAATACTTTGCATGATGTGCATAAGTTTTCTGATCCATTTAATAATTAATGAAAATGTTGTCATAAAGATAAAGAAGACAATCGCCAGAAGAAATAACTTCTTAAGAACTAGGTGAGATTTAGAAATTTTCTTAGTTAAAACATTGCGTCTTAAAAAAAAGCATTTCTTTATTTCAAGTAATCATTTATTTTCCTTTCTTTTTTTCAAAATATTATCGTCAAAATGTAATGAATTTGATGAGAACTGTAATGAAGGACAAGGATAACTGGCAAAGAGAACCACGATAAAAAAAAAAAAGAAATCTTCAATAATACAAAATATAACTGTTCTAGGATGAAGCAACTGATTTACATTTAGTACTTGTGCCGCTTAGTTTAATTAATCAAAAACACATCCTATGCTTTTTTTCTTATTACTATGGAGTCTATGGATCAGATCATCTTCATATACCTTTCGGTATCACCGTACGAGACTGAGAGACAACAAACATCAGTTTTTTGTTTTCGAATAATTTTTATTTTCAGATACAAATGACTGCTGCTGCATCATAATATGGCCTTTAAAGATACGTAGAATTTTTGCAGAAAATTATGCAATCAAGTCGAATTTTTGAAATCTATACAAATCCAATTTTCCAAAATAAATAATTAGTATCGGGAAATTCATCAAAACTCAGTCCCTTTACTAACTATTTGTACTGCAGTAAGCATAAGACGAGGACGTTAAGCCCATAACGGAATTAATTTTTACATGCTAATTTAGTTTGTTTATAGTTTTTTTTTTTTTTTTTTTATTTTCAATATTTCTCAAATTCTCGCAAAATGTTGTAACTGTCGGTTCCTTTCCTTTTCCCCCATCTCAGTTTGCTACTCATAACTTAAAAATTACTTCTAGCATATGGCACATTAAAGAAATATTCGAGAAGCCCGAGTCTATCCACCTGACTGGTCTAGGTCTAACAAAAAGTGAGAAGAAATAAGAACGAAATTCTGTACCAATCTCTCAATCAAATTGGGCAGATTAGTTTTAATGCATGTTACGAAGTCTTTGTGTTTTCCACTCTTCATCTTTCATTTCTTTCTTTTCTTCACTGATCATTCATTGCACATAACAAATTAGCCATAGTTTCAGTTTGCTTCACGCCATCCTTCATTACTGCAAATAGAATATAGCAAGATGTCCGACGAAGAGAAACAATAGTAAGTGCATTTAACTGGAACTATATCATAGTAATCTGGAGCTGGTCGTTCTGGAATTAAGTTCTTTTCTGGATGTCCTATTTGTCTCGTGTATATAATACGAAACAGTTTATATTGAACCCAGAAGTCTACCAAGTGAAGTGCTAATGCGATCCTCCTCAATACACTCGACAGGCTTGCCTCATCACCACAAAAATCCGATATGTAGAAGCAGTTTTGACTCGGGTAGCTATAGTCATTATTGTACTAGTACTACTCATGTTCAGGATCAACACATATATCAAATCACCCCTCTTAATGCTTTCAAAAAATCAGCACCTGCAAATTCTGCTGATCCCATTTCAAATCTTCACGGGCCACTGCAATCAACAAAAAAAGCAGACTTAGTATCACTCGATAGAATCGTTCCGTCTAAACAGCGTACATTTGACGGCACTATGGCAGCTGCTCCAACTGCATCCATGCAGACTATCGCTGGACCCGTAAATAACTTCGATCTGAACTGCGGTGTTACTTCAAAGCAAACTTACGCTAACGGACGTTCTTTTTCTGCTTCTGGACACACGAAAAGTCCAGCTTTAAGGTCCATGTCCATTATGACACAAGAGAAAGCATCGATACAAAAAATTGGTACCACTGCACCATATACGAGAACAAAAGCACACTCTGATATGATTAAGAAAAGCGGCTACTGCAGTCACACATGTAAGAACGATCTTGCTACAGTAAACGATCATACAGAACTTCACAAATTGATTATTTCTGATGGATCGGAAACGAATTTGGCTCCCTACAGACCTCATAATTTCAAAGTAGCAGACGCAGAAGATGGCTCAAAAAGAATCCAGCTCAGCGAACAAGCAACTTTCGATACGGCTTCAGACATACCTCAACCTAGTTTTACAGATAGCATGAATCGTGGTTACGCACCAAAAAGTTTCATACCACCATTTTCAATGAAACTTGGTACTGTAGAACATAACAGCCTTGCTGGATTCAAACAATTTTTGAGGTTCGTTAACGATGGATATACCACCGTCAGAACTCAAACAGGTCATGCAAAGCAAATGGACTTCGACTTTGAATTATCAGTAGCAGGAATTCCTCGTAAAACCTCACCTAGCAAATGTGACTCACAAGAAAGGATCGTCGTGTCTGGGCAGGAATATATGAAACGTCTTCTTCAAGCTCATCAGGTCGTTGATGAGCTGCTTAAATCTCGGGGTTTGATACCCGAAGACGAAATCGAGTATTTGCGTAACTGGCGTCAAAGAACGAGTCGAGATCCAATGATTGAAGAGCGAAATCCAATGGATAGTTCTGCTCCAGCCACACTGAAGAATATTGGAAGTTTTGATGCTTCAGAAGCTTCCCAACAGCGGTATGCGTCAAATGCATCCGATTCTGGATTATCAGTGGATGCTGATTCAGAATATGATCCAAGAGGAAGTCCGAAATTACGGGGACTAAATTCACAAAAGTTCACACCCACAAAGTTGTCATCAACTGAAAAGCAGGAAGCATGTCTCGAACAGTCGGTACAAGTTAATGTTGTAAAGGTGAAGCAGAGCAAAAACGTATGTTTGAAAGTGATAATCAGAAAGCCTCAGAAGTGTTGGCTATACGTGGAATCGAAGCTGAGCTTGAAAAAAGAGGAATCTATGAAAAAAAAGGCAAAGTCCAATGCAGCAAGAAGCCAGAAGAAAAGCTGTAATGAGGGACAGCAAATTGTTGGCCGTAAAACGGAACAAATTGGAACAGAAAACCTAACTGACATACCTGCAAAGTCAAGTGAGAAGGGTGTAAATCAAGATCACAAACTACAAGTAAATACAACGCGAGAACAGTCATCATTAGTTCGCGAATCAAGCTCTGCAGGAGATATTAAATCAGGAAAGAGCAAGAAGCACAACGTCTCTATTGTGAAGCGAAAATATGAGGCAGTAAACGTATGTTTCTGTTTTGTGAAAAAATTTTGTGCCCCCGATAAAGCGACCATTTTTTTACCGACAGCACGCTATATAACTATCAAACACAAAGGCACTGCTGTCAGTGGTCAAAAATTTTTACAAAAGACAAAAAATAAATCAAAATTAAAGTGCAACAACGACGGTTCGAAACACGTTCTTTCGCTTTCGAAAGCCAAAAAACTCTCACTTAACCCGGAGCTTAGCGCAGCTTTTCCGGAATCCCAAACTTTGAAAGAGGAGAGTGAAATTATGTCAGAGGAAAGCAAAATGCTCGAAAATAAGAGGAGTACGACAGAAATTGAAAAAGATGTTCTAGATCTGAAGACTGTAGGGAAGTGGGAGACTCCGAAAAAAAGCCCTGGATCATTTTCAACACCACAAACAAAAAAAGTGGCGCTGAATGAAATATATAAAAATTCTGGCAATAAACAGCAGTTATGTGTGGTGACCACTTCAAAAGATTTATGTCAGCCGCGAGAATTACTCCAGTTGGAAACAGCAGTAACGATGCCGGTGAGAACACACGAAATAAAAATTAGCAAACTAGTGGTTTATAAAGAATATAACTGCGAAATGCAGAAAGTCAACGGCTCATCTTTACTGGAAAAGACGGAGTCTATTGAACTAAAAAAAGCTCAAAAAATGTCACAGAATTACACCGCAGCAATACCTGAGCACTATCAAAAAACGTTGCGACCAGCTGCTATAAATGAAAGCAACGTGATTACGAAATTGGATTGCAATGCAGATACTGAGATACGTCGAGCACGAGAGCATCTGAGGCGCATTAACTTTAGCAGAACAAGTGGAAGATTAGATTCACACACATTCTTTGTGCAAAGGATTAATGAGGACGCTGTAAAGTCATCAGACACAAATGCAGTAAGCTTAGGAACTTTTTCTGAGCGAAATTCCTTAACTTCATCAGTGCTGAAGAAGAAAGGAAAAAAAAAGGTGTCCGGGATGAAAGTGGAGAAGGGTTTGAGGGATCGACCACCAGGAATATGCAGCAAATCTACCGAAAAAGGATTACGTGATGGTAGAATTGCAGAACGAAATAGTGATATTTTGGATAAGGAGTTGGTTAATGAATACAGACGCAGTCGACGTATTCCCAAACCTCAGGCCAAAATTCCAACTTGGAATGTGTTTGATGAGCGAAGACAAGTAGCAGTTCCCATGCGAAATCCATCAAAACTGCGTCACGGTACTTTGTCCACTGTATCACCAGCACCATGCTTTATTCGCGCTCGTACACCAGCACCTATCGATGTTACCGTCACCTTGTCTAAACCTACTTTTGCTACTACTGCTCTGCTGCGTCATGTTCCCACTAATCCATTGCCAACTGTAACCTCATGGCCAAAAAAAAACATTTTGTCAAGCGGTAGTAACGTGCCCGCCGCAGGTAGTTTGCAGCAGCAGTCGCCGAGTGATCGGTTTGGCGTTATGCTAAAACGCGTCGATCGTGCTGCGATACAGAAAAGCAAGCTGTGTGGCGCTATAACACAGTCAGCACCAAAGAAACCCTGGGTGCCAAAGTGGCGTCGCATACAACGGTATATACTCCACATATTTATTTCATTTTCATTCCGTGCAGATAGTTAGGGCTTGAATTTAAAATTCCGGTGTTTCACTTAGGAACCGTGATCTTAACGAATTTGTCGTTGCAGTACTGAAGAAGAGGGAGAAGCAGAAACGATAGCTACTGGTGAACTGAACAAACACGAAAATGAAGGTGGTGATGATGAATACGAAGAGAAGCAAATGCCCAAGTAGTTTTCGTCCTTACTGTTGAAAACTATTCGATAAAATAACGTTTAAGTGTCCGATTATTCAGTATAGCTCGTTTCTTGGTATGGCACAAATGTGAATAGAAAAAGCTTATTGAAAAAAATGTATCAGTCGTCAAAGCAGTAATGTCATATTATTTGTTTCTCCAAATTGAATTATACATTCTATTTCAGGCGACTGTCATCGAGACGTTCATCGCAGATAATTGCTGAAAAGGATATGACCGAAGCGGAGAAGGCGATGATGGTATTGCTCCGACTTCATTATATTACTTCTTTAAGTATTTATCAAATGAAATGCTTAACATAAATTAGTTTAATGGCAGCTCCCTCTTTCTTTTGAGTTTTCTTATACCATTATTTAAAGATTATGAGCAAAATTTCGAATTTATTAGAAAATAAAGGTTGAATCTTTAGGAGGCAAAACGACGCCAAGTAGAAGAAGAAACTGCAAAACTACACGAGTATGAGGAAAAACGTCGAGTTGAACGTGAACGGGAGGAAGAAGAATTGAGGAAATTGAAAGAAAAGAAAGAACGAAGAAAGTTGGAACGCAAAGAAGAGGAGAAACAGTTTCAGGAAAGACTTAAGCAAGAAGAAGAAAGAAGGAAGCAGGAAGAGGTTGGTTTTAACTCCTTTCGAGGCTGTTGGCTCTGAAAGTAACTCTTAAACGGCTGTTTTCATGAATGTTTCAGATTTTAAACTATGTTTCTGGATTTTGAGTAAATGTCGAGCACGCGACTTTTAAATTTCCATCTTAGGAAGAACGCAAAGCTAAGCTGGAAGCAGAGAGGCGCAGGAAGGAAGACGATAAAAGAAAACGTCAACAAATGTTGTCGTCGCAATTCACGAAAACAATGTCGGGAATGACGGGACGTAATTTTATTATTCCTCAAAAATCCGATAAGGCCGATAAATTTGGTAACATTGTTCAGGTACGTTTACAGACTGGAACATAAACTAGGTAAAAAAAAAACTGTGTGTGTGTTTTTTTTCTTAAGTTTCTGTTCTTTCTTCACAAGTCAGTGTCTAGGTTTAAGAAATCCGCTTGTACTTCATATCCTCTTACAAAAAAAAGAAAAAAAGGAAAAAGAAACGATAAAATTTATAGGCTACGATATGTAACGAAAAACGCAATACAGTGCTTCGTGTTGCGTGGTAAGTGGTGCGTAGACTGAATATACAAACATCAATATGTGCTATTTGTACTCTTGCCATCAATATCGTTCTCTTAATGTTTTTATTTCTTCGAAAATTGATTACTGTAGTAAAGATCTTCCTTCTTAAGAGCACCGTTTTTAGGCTAAACAAGAAATGAGTATGACTAAAGAGCAACAGGAAGAAGCAAAACGTAATTATTTGATATCTGTAATGCAAACCATCGAACTCGAAAATGTTTCCTCGACGGAGTTGCGTGAAAAAATACGCCAATTACACCAGCGCATTTGTAAGCTAGAAGCTGATAAATATGACTTGGAGAAACGGCATGAACGTCAAGAATACGATGTAATCACATTTTAGCATGATCTGTGCTAATTTTAGTTTGATTTTTACTTGTCTTATGTCAAGTTCACTTCTGTGTATGTACTTTATCTAACAAAAGATTTTCTGATGTTTTTGATTTCATCGTTTCGTTTTTCTATATAAAGTCCCGTCACAAACTCCGTATTTGTTTTTCGCATGTTTGATACTGGTTTTATGCAAAAACGAAACTGTATTCCAGTTACGTGAACTGAACGAACGTCAACGTCAAGTGGCGCGTAACAAAGCACTCAAGAAAGGACTTGATCCAGCTGACACAAATTCCAGACATCCGGTTGATGCTTTATATTTACATAGTAATATAAATAAATTATAGTAAAAAGTTGAATTATGAAATCTCACTTAAGTTCTCTTTTTCTGTAGCGATACCTTTTAGTGTCCGTGCAAATGAGATTGTGGAATCCGAAATAAGAAATTGTTGCTTTTATAACGGTGTATCACATCATTCTTCAAAGAACTTTTTCAGTTAGGTTTATACTGGCTGCAACGAAATCAAAAATAGCTGTTACTGCTGCTGGTGCTGCTGTAAAAGGGTTTTTTTCTTCCAATTTGCTTCAGCTGCGTTATTCCAATCATTCAACCAATTCTTCGCATCAAAATGATTTCTCTTCTATTTTGCTGTATAATGGGTATCCTACACAAACTTTTGAATGCCTTCGTCTGTCGCAGCTGAAGCAAGCTTTCTTTTCATGCTTCATATCTTTTACATTTTAGCCGAAGGTATCAATAGTGAGCAAATACGATCGGCAAATCGACCGACGAAATTTCAAAGAACGCAGGGCTATGTTTGAAAATGTATTTTTTAGTTAATCATATTTTATAGCTTTGAGCTTCACTGTTGTTCAGAAATGGCCTAAATAATACCACTGCATGCAGTTGTCGCAAAATATACCACTTACAAATTCAACAAAGTTGTGTTACTTTGGTTTGTAACAATGCTTGGTTGGTTACTAACGCCTCCTCAATACCCGCAACATGCTTTTTTATTATGAACAACTTCATGTATGTCCGCGTTTTGTGTTTTTAAATGACTTTTCCTTCCAGAAAAACGCATATCCATGTTTTCCGAATGTTCCGCCACCACCAACAGTTTGCGAGAAAGTGGTTTTCTCCGGTGACAAGGAGAATGTATGGAATTTTTGAAATAATTATTACTTCAAACCGTTTGTTAGAGACACAGTAATCTCAATTTCAGGACCCGGAAGATGAGGATGATGAAGTTTGTGAACAAGTATGTTTCTAGTCTTTGCTAACAAAATTCTTCAACAAATGTGTTATTGGACTTTATAAGCGCGAGAGCAAGCTACCGTGTCTATCTGTTTACTGCCTCTTTGTTTTTCTAAAGTCCATTCTACTATTTTTTATACTCCGCTTCATTTTTAATTTTGATGGAAATATAATTCTCTCCTAACGTTTGAAAACTAAATTGTCAAGTTGTTTCGTTATCTCGAGGACTTTTATGATGTCCTTCGCTTGCCACCTTTGCCTCATTTCTTAAAATTCTTCAGATTGTGGCTCTATTGATTTTCAGCAAAACGAAAAAAGAGCCTTTTTATTAATCAGATTTCTTCAGTAACTCTACTGGAAAACTTTTTAAAAGAAAATCTTTCAACCTTCAGTTATTAGTGATGGTTATGCTCAAATAATATCGGTTGCATTCCAGGAGGAAGAAGGAGACGGAAAGGAAGAAGAGGAGGAAGAAGATTGAATTTTTTTATCTCCTTGCATGAACCGTTAATATACCTATGCATCAGTTCGCACTCGGTCATAATTGCTTTTTTTATGCGTTCCAGTAGTTGTGTTGTTTTTACTCACAAACATGTGTTCTTTTATGTATTTTGTCCCGTCTATAATGAATTATGATGTATGAGGAATAATTGCTAACATTTCATCGCTTTAATATTCAATAAGGAATTAAGCGTAAATGTCTCTGGTTATCACATTTATATTTAATTTCTTTCTGAACCTTCTTCAAGGTGCAAGCCAACAGATTTTACTGATAAACTTCTTTAAATTGTAATGTCGCTAAGCTTGGCAAAATTTACTATGTTAAAGTTCCTATTCCACTTTATTTTTGAAAATCATGGTGTTTTGTATGGGAAACAAGTGGAACCAAGATAACTTGCAGTGATTGAATTGATTTCAAAGTTGCAAAGGAATATAGACAATGAAGTACAATAAGTCAGTATTTGCTCACTATTTATGCCAAAAAATCATGACGGTAACTTTGTTGTTGTCGATTCCCAAGAAATTCATTTTTCAGTTTAGATGTGGAAAAACTTTCAGATCTCAGTACAAATCTCAGTGGGGCACAGTTGTGCTGGACGAAATTCAAAAGCGGTAAAGAAGTGGAAGGTTATTCAACACTATCAAGCGAGTTTAACTATCGACACACATTCGAAATCGATGAGAAATTTAACTAGTGGTGGACAACCAGGGATACTGCCATACAAAGCGTATGTGTAGGCACTTCCGAATCTCCTTGAATCTGCTGATCTGCCATGTCGATAATTAAAGAAATGCAGAACACGGAAATTTTATTCTCTAAGCATGTGACATTTATAATTTAGATGCAGATACGTGACGTGTAATGGAAATCTCGGAAAGAGTGCCAAACTCACTGTAAAGTCTGGAACGAAGCAACTGGAGATGCAAAAAAATTGAGCGCGAATACAAAAGAAAAACGGCGGTTCGTTTATCCAAAATCTCTAATCTTTAAATAGTTTGCACTAACTACTTTACGCCGTTATTTGTCTGACCAAGCGGTGGTTTTAAGTAAAATGGTATGAGAGCCTTATAAGCTGCCCTAAAATGAAGACCGCATTCAATTTACTGTAAAAGGCATAGTTATCATGATCATTATTATTGCACAAACCAACAGGTGTTCTGAATCGTGGGTTTCGACCACATACCTAGATTAAAGCCTTTCTGGGTGCAAAAATTGCAAAACCAACTTTACTGGTGTCCTTTTCTTAATCTACAAATTCTAACCGTGTGTCAGAACTGTAGTTTTGTTTTGTTTATATCTGTTATAGATTCGCTTGATTCTGGAATATCTATCAAAATAAGGCAGCCAGATAATTCTACTGATTAATTCATACAGATTTTGAT